>CM038795.1:31475249-31656940 GCA_021764765.1 Vicia sativa | reverse complement strand
GATTCGAGTCCGAATGAATTCGATTCCTTCAATAAAGTTGTAGACTACCATGAGATGAACAACTTTGCAGTTGAACACCTTTTAATTTGGAGCCGATAACTATAATAAATCGAACCGAAACTGTCAGCTTGAGCATAGAAACAAACACTTCAAAATATTTCTAAGTGTTGAATTTTTGAAATGATAAACCGTAACTTCTGAGCTCGTAATTTTGATTCGTTCCCGAATGGATTCTATTTCTTCAACAAAGTTGCAGATTGCGCTAAATGAACAACTTTGATTTTGAACTGGACTCAAATCGACGCTTCGAAACACGTAAAATACCTCAAAGTGACTTGAACACATTAAAAACACTCAAAATTTTTACAAGTGTAAAACTTCAAAGTTGTGAACTTCAAACTTGACTTTATAACTCGAATTCGGTATTCGGAAAAATCTTCACAAGGACAAAGTCGAGTCGAAATGCTTTCTTTCAACACTATCAATTCACAAACTTCAGCCACAGTGAGCAAGAACGGATGCGCAACATGGCTGGTGAACAAAGAATACTTGAAACTTAGAAAAAATTTCTAAGTCCAAGATTACTTAAAATGCAAGAAACCTCATTTTCACCCGATTCTTCCGATTTTCTCAACAAATGATCGCATTTTCACAAATGTCGACTTTTGACCATAACTTTGACCGTAAATTCCACTCGGTCAAACTTTGACTTTTATTGACTTTTTTATACGCACTCAAATATCATTTTATCTCGGTTCTTGATTTTCCGATGAATCGTGCGGATCGATAAGTGGTATCTTGACACTTCACCACTCATAGAAGACCATAGAATCGGTTTGGGCCCAAATATTCGACCACAACACATATTTCGGCTCGTAATCAATATCCATCGATAGGCGATCAAAACACCAAAACCTCAACTCGCGAGATAATAATCGAAGTTTACGGACATGCATATCTTCGTATTGAGAGGACGCTTGAGATAATGAGAACCTCATATATTCGACTTTTTAGAACCAAACCTCTTCTTGAATTGTACGGGTTCATACGATTGAAAATCGGGAACCCATGGCTAATGAATGAGTGATATGTATGCAATGCATCTCTTGATCAAGTGTTAGCCAATTATTTATTAAAAAATGAAGAGGATGAATTTTGGGGTGCAACAATAAGATGTATATGTATGTGTACAAATGCAAAACACCACATAAAACGGAGTAAAACCAAGAAGCAAGAAAATAGAATGTACGCATGTGTCAAGCGCACAAACAAGGATGCTAAGTCTAAATCTTACATGAAAGGTCCAAATACCGCACATGAAATAAAGTGTCAACATTAACAAAGCAAGTGGTAGAAATAATGCTCAGAATACAAAACCAATTACAAATATGATTATAATCTAGTATAAGCATGCAAGAAGTGAAATAAAATCAGAAAAATCGGGATGAGAAGTCGATTTTCCGAAATCGGGTAAAAAGTCAACTTCTCGAATCGATTAAAATCGTGTAGTTGCTTTCAAAAACGTCAACGGTTTCAAAACATATGCGCTTTTAATTAATTCAGGTGGTCATACTTTTGAGCATTAAAGTGACAGGGCAGCAACTCCGTTTAGGCATGTTGTGTTCAAAATTTGATTCCAAAATCGATTCTGGAACATGCCAAAATGTAGAGGACAAGTATTGCTACCTTGGACCTTTGAGGAAAAATGAGGTTTGATGAACAAAATGCCTAAAAAGCTTATAAAAATGAAAATTCATGTGTCAAATTAATGACTCTCATTTGTTTTGAATTTGAAATAAGAGTTGAGATTAGTTCATGTACATGAAGTAAACAATTCACATTTAATATGCAAAAGAATGCACAAATTCAAAGTTGCTTAGAGGAAAATGAATGCAAAAAATATGGAAATGCATGTTTATTCATATATTCAATGATGTTTCATGAATAAAAATGCAAATGAATGGCATACAATATGTAATCAATGCATGCTCAATGTGTACTACACCTAAGTGTGATGCAATACATGTATCAAAATCAAGTGAAATCAAGGGTGCAATGTGTCATGATGCTTTGATTTCATACAAACAAGAATGTGTCATAAACACGTGAAAATGTGCATGAAAAGTTATACTTCGACACATATCGAGTCCAAAGATTACCATTACGGATAAATTAGAAAATTGAACCGAAACACAAGGCACAAGCTAAAAACACAATCAAAATGATTTATCAAAAATATAGGAAGCTATGCACGCGTCACGATCTCAAAAACTCGGACGGTTCGATCAAATCTCGTTCAAAAATACAATTTTAAGCAAGAGTCGGCTCGGTTGGAGAAACATGTCCGAATCAAGAAACCAATCACGAGAGAGCTTGGATGGCTCGAGAAACATGGTTTACATTAAGAAAAGTCGAAAAGTCATCACGGATCAAAAGTTAGAGCAAAACAAATATTATGTCCAACTTTATCAATTTTCAAGTGTCATGTTATTTTTGCTAAACTCAAACAAACTCATTTCCAATGTGTTTTGGTAGTATTTAGATGAATGAAAATGCAAGTGTATGTGATATCATGTGCAAGTGATACATACTCAATGCAAATACTACCTAAATATTATGCAAACATGTAAGAATGTTAAAAGAAATTAAATGTGCAAAGTGTCAAAGAGTTGTGAAGGCATACATGTGAAAGTGTGAGTGAAAGTGAAATTTCAACATATTTTCGTCATAAAAGTTGAACAACACCACATCAAATTAGTTTAACTATCCTACATGCAAATATATGGATATGCAAAGATGCAATTTATGTCATAATGTATGAATTCAAATGCGTGTGTGAGTTATATAAAGTGTGCCTAAAACTAGGTGCATTAATTCCTACATTTCGACACAATTCTATATGCAACATATGCTTTGATTCACATAATTCAATGCATTAAATTCAAATTATATGCTCTCTAGTGCATGAACATACAATAGATGATGCAAAATGCACAAATTAGAAGCCTAAATGCAATGCCACAGTGTACATGTGTGTGTTATGTGTAAAAGCTTCACCGACACACTTTAATACCAAAACGCAATCAAATCAAAGAATTCGACAAAACAAATTCAATAATCAGAATCCACACGAAATTTGCAAGCAATTTCACTATTCAATTTCAAGAAAATCAAAATGAAAAAATCACTTAAAATAAGTGCTTAATTGAATTAATAACTTACTTGTTCTTGAAGCTTGAGTCAAATTGATGAAGAAAATTCTGAAGCAAAGCTCTAATTGATGAGAATAATCGAAATCGGAGGAGATAATAGAAAGAGAAGAGACGAAGCTTGAGGAATAGAGGAAAACTTCAACTCTTCACCTCGACACCTTGAATTTCGTGAATGTTCTTGAATGTTCTTGAGAAAGTTGAAAGGCTTGATTTGATCCTTGAGAATTGAGAGAGAATAGAATAGTTTGGAGCTGTACCGTAGATGGAGAAAAAGAAAAGTTTTCCTGATGGTTTTGGAATTCGGTGGTGGTTGGAGGTGGTTGTGCAACTTTGAGTTGAGAGAGAATGAGAGAAAAGTGAGAGCTCTTGGATGAAATTTAGCAAATGATTCTCTTCCTAATTTTTGAGTGGTAGAATATATTATAGCGTGAAAATTTGGGCCTTAGAGTGTCTTGGATCTACAATTAAGCCAAAATCGCGATTATCAATTAAAATTGCATCCAAAAGCTAAATCAATCGATAATTTGAAGTCGGATTCTAAACGAAAAATGTTCGAGCGATTTTTGCGCATGAGTCAAAATTTTTTCAATCGGATGGTCAAGACCATATGAATTTTGAAGTTTCAACACAGTTTTGGTGGTGACACGCAAAATTTCATTTGCGCTCTTGAGAGAAAATGCCTCGAGCGGTCTTGATCAAAATTTGAACTTGGCTATTTATGAGATAAATGAAGCCAACTCAATTTGTGAACTTTTGGCACCGGTTTCACCTTATTTCGGAAAAAATCGAGCGAGATATGATTTTTGAAGTTCACGTATCAAATGAAAATTGCTCGGTTCACCGAAATCACTAAGAATAAAAACGCTTTAAATGGTAATAAATTTGTTCGGGTTGCAAATAAAAGTTGTAGAGGATTTCAATACTGAATTTTAGACACCAAGTCCGCTCAGTTTCGAGTTTCCAGGTGGGAATTACGAATGTGTCAGTGCAGTGAGCGCACAGAACAACATTAAAATTCAATTTAGATCACTTGAGAAATCAATTTTTCCGGGGACTTTCCTCACACAATTTGCTTATGGATTTTAATGAAAGTTGTAGGTAATAATGAAAGGGACTTGGTCAAAAATCATCGGAAAATACCGACGAAATGAGAGATACGTCTTCGGGTGTCCAAACGCATTGAAAACCCAAAATTTACTTTATTGAGAATAATGAATAAATTCTTTTCTTGACGAAACGATCTGATCAGCGAGATAGACGGAGGACATATTGATATGATCCCAAAGCTTATAGAATCAAACCAAAATAGCTTCCCTTGAAAATCTTGCAAATAGCAATGCGATAAACATCGATTCTTGGCTCGAAATGATACGAGATAAAACATTGTTTCTTTCATACTTGGGATATTTTGAATCTAACCCATGATCAATTATATGCATGTGACTACATGTATGTTTATGAAATCAAATTATAATTCAAAATATGAAAAGAAGAGGTAAATTTTGAAAACGACCTAAATCAAACTCTTTCTCTCTATTAAAAGCCTGCAATCGATAAGGATGACCGGTTTTAGAAATTTTGGATGCCCAAGGTAAACAATTTTTTCCAAACTCAGTTGGTGATAACAAGTATCATCTTCACATATAGGACATTTTCTATGTCCTTTGACACTATATCCACAAGTTACTATAAGCAAGGAAAGTCGTTGATTGTGCAAATTAACATTGCATCGTTATAAACTTTTCCTCGAATATGCATCATCAACTTCAAAGCCTTCATCCCACAAGAGTTGTAAATCGTCAATTAATGGACCTAGATAAACATCTATGTCGTTACTAGTTCTCATGTCCAGAAATTATCACACTTAACAGTATATACTTGCGCTTCAGGCACAACCAAGGAGATAGGTTGTTAATAGTGAGAAGAACATGCCACCGTAGAATGATTAGTGATCAAATTATCAAAGGGTTCATTATATCGGCAAGCCCAGGCCTAAAGTTTCTTGGATCAAATCTAAACTCCGGAAATAACGAATCAATTTTCTTCCATTGCAACAAATCAGCTACATGACGAATGTTTCCATCACTAGTCCTTTCATGTGTATGCCATCTAATATTCTTTGTGTTGTTCAAATTAGCAAAAAGTCTCTTAAATTGTGAAATTATTGGCAAGTACCATAACACTTTAGCAGAAGGATGCTTCCTACTAACATTGTCATAGTCATTGTCATCACCATTATTGGCCTCACATGTACACACATATTTAGAACATTGATACAAGTATTCATACTTTTTCCTGTGTAATATGCAGTCATTAGGGCAAGCATGTATTTTGATATACTCCTGACCCATCGGACATAATATCTTCTTGGCGTCATAGCAATGTTCACAATTTGCTATCTTCGTAACATTTGCTTTAGCAATTCAAGTAATTCGTGAAACTTTTATTCGACCATCCATTTTTGACTTGATTAAGCTGCTGATCGTTAAAAATTTTACATCCCTTATATATAAGGGTGTCTTTACCACTACATAAAGTATCATAAATATGAGCATTCTTAAAGAAGAATCCCAATATCACGAACATATCCTCTAGTTAATCTTCCATATATTCATCTTCATCCACTCTTTGACTTTGTGGCCTGACTTTCCTCTTTATCCACCTCACCATGCCATGTCCATATTATATAATTTGGACATATATCATCACAACAAAGGTGATTAAATATTTCTTTCTTTGTACCCTTATTGATATTCACGCAAACAACACAAGGACAATAAAATATACAATTATTATCGAGAATATGTTTATCAGCATATTTAAGGAATTCGAGAACTTCGTTCTCATAAATCGGACCTAATCTCCGACTTTCATCCAACTACGATCCATGACAACTAAAATTTATACATGTATAATAATGTGAATGATACACCAAAATCTAATCCAAAACTAAAGCATATGCATATTCAAATCTAAACCAAGCATATGAAACATTTACTCTATCTTGACTTGAGCATATACGACATAAACAAAGAAAAATGGAATGAAGATGTTGAAGAATATCGTACTTGGAAGCTGAAGAATCTTATGCACTTAAGAAATGAAGATGTTGAAGAGTATTGTACTTCGAAGTTGACAAATCAAATGAACGAAGAGGGTGAAGATTTGAGTATATACAACATAAACTAAGAAAAATAATGAAGATGTTGAGTACCGTCAAGATGAAGAATCAAATGAACAAAGAGGGTGAAGATTTGAGGTTCAAATTAATGGATATAAAGAGGGTAAATATTACGCCACCGTTGTTGTCTCTGGCTCGCTTGTTCTCCTAGGGCGTCTTATGAAAGAAATATAGAATAAGTTTTGTATTAATTTATCAGAAAACCCTTTAATTGCGGTTGAACAACGCAACCGTAGTGGAAATTTTAAGTCCTCTAATAACAGTTGGTTTACTTCACCGTTGTTAAATCATTTACAATTTATTTTTTAAATAATGGACGTAAGTGACACGCGTTTAATGTACTCTAAAAAATAGAAAAAATGTAGTTGCTTGGAATTGAAGCTTGCTATACATCATTTATTACTATGGTGTTTTAAGACAACTGTCATTAAATTTTGTTTAAAAATTCACTACTCATTGGGCACAAAAATTTAACCTATTACAACGGTGTATATGAATTCGTTATAAACTTGGTATTGTTGTTTATGTGTTATGTAGTAGTGGTTGTCAAAATCAATTTCTAAAGTTTAGAGAATTGGAATTGTAACTTTTGATAGTTTGAATTAAAAAAGAATGTAAGTTGTGATTCAAACTTGTCAATTAGTTTCAAGTAATTATGGTTGTTACAAATTAGTCTAGCAAGTTAGTCAAGATTAATTAACTTTAGCTTATTAGCTATTTATTTACTTGCATTACAAGTAAACCAGTTAGAGCATAAATATCAATGGTTGCTTAGAAATATAAAGTCACTCATTGTCGGAAAATAATAGTTTTAAATATAATTGTGTTGATATTAATAACCATCGTTGTCATTTACAACATCGTAGCTTTGGTAGATTTTTTACACTTTTTTCTTTTAACCAATCACAAATTGAATTGAGATATATTGTAGTATAAGTGGGACCCATTTGACATTTCAAATGAGTGGTATGAATATTTGAAAGATGTATTTTAATCATTTAAATAATTAAAATTATAAAATATTAAGTAGGACCCATTTATACTACTAAATTGAGTGGAATGGTTTCTTGGGTGTCGCTAAACCTCTATAAATACAGAGTCTATGCTTCTAAATATATATATATTCATTTTCTAATACTAATTTTATAACTTCTTCTCAGTCAATTCCTCTTCTATCCTCAATTGCTTTAGTTGCAAGCATCTGATTCAAGTTCAACCCAACCGTTAGCAATGCATATGATGAACACCACAATAACACAGCAAGTTATTAGGTTATAGGTGAAGTTTAATACCAACCACACCAATATTTGAACTCGAAATAAATTGAACCTTTTCATAAGTTGGTTCTATTTCAAATTTAAATACAAAAGCATTTGGTAAAAGTCAAGAAAGACAGTCCAATAACTGGTTGAACTATTTTATATATATATATATATATATATATATATATATATATATATATATATATATATATATATATATATATATATAGAACATGTCAAGGAAATTTAATAGTAGGAAAGTTGAGCACTAGAGGAAGGTGTGTGAAAATTACCACCCACAATAATCTGAATTCACACATGGAGCCCAACAAACGTTGGCCATTGTAAGTGGATACCTTATCACTTTCTACTCTTGAAGCATGTAGTGGAGAAACAGCTTATTCAAGGTGGATTATTTTCTATCCTATGATGGGTTATGGAAGCTAAGCTACCATTGTCAACAAGTTGTTAAGATAGAACCCAACCAAACTACAACAAATGAGCATACTGAAAACTTGTTGGTGCTAATTTAGTTGAAACTATCCTTTCTTTTCTTTGTTTGAGGTTTCTAGATTAGTTGGATTGAACTCTGGTGTTTAACTTTTATAAAATTTTGTTACAATTAATTCTCATTTTTTGCTTTTCTGGAATTCAAGTCATAAAAGATATCATATTTAGGTTTTAAGTAAATATTAAGAAAATAATTAGTAGTATTGATTTTAATGATATTTAAAATATTTTTAAACAAGTCATTATCAATAGTTGTTAGTGGCAGAGACTGGTCCATAATCATATATGTCAATCAGGGACTTGGAAACATTATACATTTGTGTCTAATCTAAATTTAGTCCGTAAAACAAAATGTGCATCAGCTGGCGGCAATTTCAGAGATTTTATCAAAGTAGCAAAACACTTTATTTTAACCTAACTCAACCGTCTCACCACCTAGGGCTACCGCATCAACCTTCTTTTCTATGAATTTCTCAATTAATTGGTCATGTCAAGATTCTTCTCCTCCACATAACTATTCCCGATCTTCTTAAAGAAAAAAGTCTTTCACACAAAACCTTGATATTTTGGTTAAATATTTGATATAATATTTAATATATACAAGTTGTGCAATATATTAGAGTTTATTAGTCTATTTAGTGTATAAGTTAGGTTAGGTGGTGTAGGAGCGTGATTCTCTACACAGGATCTCATATTTTATGGGTTCAAAATTTTAGAAAATTTAAATTTTTTAATATTAATATTAATAAAAATAAAAATATGTTATATAAAAATTCAATAAATTAAAAAAATACTATAACAAAAATTTAATACATTACAAAAATGAGATTTATCAAAATCAAAATAATTTTAATTAAATATTTTTTAAAAATATGTAGTTAGATGTTTTATATGTCATTTTTAATTTACTATAATTGTATTTTTTTTTATAAAAAATTGAGGCTCATTTTTAAAATTACAACGGACCTCCGGTTTGATTGGGCCGGCCTTGAGTTAGGTGTATATAAATAGTCATAAATTGTATTATTATTTATACAATTCAAGTCAATAATAAAATATTTATTTATTTTATTTAATTGTTTCTAAAAATAAATAAATTAAAAGATTAATTAAATCAATTAGATTAATAAAAATTAAGGGTTAAAATTTAGAATAACTCTTTATTTGAGTAAAAATATGAGGAGGGATCAAATTATACCCCCAAAGAATTACACCATGAGTTACACTCAAAACGTCACTTATATATGAAATTTTAATCTTTAGATATCTTGATCGTATAGTAAATCTCAAACTTTATAAGAATGATGATATATTTCAATCCAACTGTTGATTTTAAAAAATATTAATCTGAAATGACGTTTTTGAGCGAGCGTAACTCATAGTGTAACTCTTGGTGTAATTTAATCTCTTATATATATATATATATATATATATATATATATATATATATATATATATATATATATATATATATATATATATATAAATTCCGCTAAACACGCATCAGGAGAGATATTCTTACTCCAAGAGTAAGTTATCATGACTTACTTCACATCTTGACCATTAATTCTTTTCAATTCAAAGGTTATGAATAATGAGTAATAGTTTTCTCTCTCCACATTTAATTACTTATTATTCATAATTATTAAATTGAAAAAAATTAATGGTCAAGATGTGGAGTAAATTATGATAACTTACGTTTAAATAAATATCCTTATATTTAAATTGTAAAATGGACTCTATACAATAATTTACCATATAATTTCAATCATCATAAAATTACTAAATATGAATATTAAATTGTATTTATAAAAATAATTATATTTGAATCTCAATTATACTATAAATAACAATGATTAATCTAATGAATAAATAAATATTACGTTATTAAAGAGATTTGAATGCATGTTTTATTTGATTTATATGATTGCAAAATGTTACGGATTGAGGTTTAATAATTTAACTTAAATGTCAGTTATACAGTATTAATAATAAGTATTTTATATATTAAGTAAATAGACTTGCAATAAATAAATTGTTTTGTTTTTTAATTTTTTTAAGTGAAATGTATAAATATTAAAGTGTAAAACATAATATTTTTGTCTTGTTAAATTAGCTCAATTGACGGTTCTCCAAAGATATTGAATGCACAAGCAAAATTGTATTATTTTACGACGTCTTGCTTGTTTAAGTTGTGAATTTCGGTAACTAGATTACGTTATCAAAAAATTATAATCAATCTTTTAAAAAATTTTAAAATCAATCCGTAAATGCCGTGTATAAAATAAAGGTGCCGCTAACCAGTACCCCAAACACTGGATAAGGAGTAATGAATATTCTTTATTAATACTTTTATTCTTTCAAACAAATAAATACACCTCACTCAAAAATTAAATTATTCATTCAATTTCTCTTTTATATAGTAAAGAAAAGTAAATGACATTATGAGATTTAAATATTATAATTTTATTTACATACTATTATCATTTCAATATGCACTTGATTTACTTAAAATAAAACAAATTAAACAAAATATTTAAAAACTTATGATAAATTAACCAAAAAAATATTGAATAAAAAAATAAAATAATAACTAAAAATTCAAATAAAAATTCATATTTAATTTAAATATCAAATACAAAAATTCATTGTTTATTATATACAAATAAACAATATAAAAATAAATTATAAAATTATATTTCACAAAAATAAATAAATAAAAACACATCGTATTAAAAAAGAAAAAAAACAGATATCATATTCCAAATGAATGAATAAATAAATAGAACGTATTCTAAAAAAAGTGAAGAATATGTATGTACTTGATGCAACAAATAATTTAAAATAAACAAATGAACATTTAAAAAATAGCAGGCATGGAAAATGATATATATATAAGCAACTAAGCATTTTATAAGCAAACATTAAATAAAAATAGAAAGTATAGATATTTAACGTTTCTATTTCCTCCCTTTCCTAAATAATACTAATAAACTCATTTGATACATTTAATTTAATGATCCTTAACTAATATTTTTCATAAAATAATATCTAAAAATATATATTACGAAATGCTAACTAAGTATCTTGTGTATTTGTTAAGAATTTTAAATAAAAAATATATATTATTTTATATACATTAAATATACATATTTAAGAAAATATATCTTTTAATTCCTTAAAAAATTTAATTTATATTGTTAATCTTTTAACTAAACAGATACTCGTTAGTATTTTTCTGAATTATGTTGATAAGTGTCTTAAGAATTTCAAATAAAAAATTTATTATATATTTAATGCATTGAATATATACAATATTCTTTTAAAAAATAAATTATTTTTATTTTTAATGCATTGAAAACATATTTTAATTATTTTTTAATCTCTTAAAGAATGTCTAATTTATTTTTTAATCACTTAACCAGTACTACAGTGACATTAATAGCATTTTCCTTTTTAAAATAATTATTATTTAAAAATTGAAAATAATTGCAAATATTTTATTAGTGATATAGTTTTTTTATTAAATAGTCTTGTTTTTTAGAACGTCCTAGGTTCGAATGCGCGCCCTAACACTTGATGTTCATACATTACCAGTTGAAGATGGAGTTATGGTTAAGTGTTATTGCAATTTAAATTCTTGATTTTTACTTATTTATTTTAATAAAACATCATATTTATTCCTTTTTAAAAGATAAATAAACAATAACAATTCGTTTTTAGACCCTTTTTTTAAATAGAATTTGAAACATTTTTTCAGAAAAGTTCATATTAAATTGATCTCACTTTTTTACATTTATTTTTTGTTACTAACATAAAAGGACTCTAGGAGAGTAGAGTGCCCGCTCCGTTCAATCTCTATCTTTTGGAATAGAATCTTTTGTAAATTATAATTTATAACTGTCACTCCTACTGTTGATAAATAGCAAGCACTGCATGTGAGGTTTGAAGTTTTAACCAATCAGTTTTATTTGGTGCATGTGAGGTTTGAAGTTTTAACCAATCAGTTTTATTTGGTACAATTTATTTTTAGACCATTCCGCAGCATGTGACTAACTGCTTTCTAAGGCTACCTCGTGAGCAAACATAGTACTAGTATTATGTTACACTCGACAAATGTTTATGCATTAAATTCTGTCTGGTTGCAGGCACAGCCGTGATTGTTTAGTATTCACACTTTGAGAAAAAAAACGGTCTATGGTTGAAACTTTGACAACGATAATATGAACTTCCTTACATTGGCTTGAAACTTTGACAATGATAATATGAACTTCCTTGCATTGACGTTGTTGTACAAGCACTTAATTTCAACTTCATCATTAAAGTAATGTCTCAACTGGACTAGGACATATTGGCAACTCAATGACTCTTTTGGCATAGCTCAAGTAGCCAAACATATTAAATTAAGGTGAATGGTGTCCAACTTTTGTGTGGACCGCAATATATAAGTGCTTTTTACATACATATAGAACATAACCTTTCTGTTTCTTTTCTACCATGTCTCTTTCAACATGGAAGAGGGGTTACTTTTTGTTCTCCATGCAACTAAGGGTACTTTCGCAAACTATCATTTTCACTTTTTATTTAAAAACAAACATAAATATTCAATTTTAAATAGGCGTCATCCCTAACTCGAGAAATTAGTCACTGCAATTAAGTTTAGAGGATATCTGATTTTTAGGGGTTTTTAATATTATTGATCTTTGTATAAGTAAAATGGTTACAAAGGGAGTGAAGTAAATAAATGAAACAAAACTCCCCCAATTACTTATGTTTCCTATTAGGACGATGCTCTGATAAATGAAATGATGAAATCCATTCAGTTCCTTGAATGAAATTCTCAACTGAATAAGTGGACACATGTTCAGCAGGGATTTTACTACTCCAAGACACCCTTTGAGACAAATCAGAACCACTTCCCTTATTCTCAAATTCTCCATAATAAAGTGTCTTAAGTGCAAACTCACCATTCCATGGCATCCAACCAGAGGGTGTAACAAGTTCTTCCAAAACTGAGTCAATAAAAACTGTTCTAGAATACTCCTTCCATGGCCTACCCAAATAATTCTTATGCACTTTAGGATTACTATGATACAACGCCATGTAATCCTCAGTTCCGTTAATCAGGCAGTTCTGAAAAACAAACCCTGTAGACTGTGAAGGGTCGGTTCTACCATGAGCTGTGACTGCATTGTTCTCGCCTTTCTCTGGCTTGACTTGTCTAGGACGAATCAGGATTTGACAGTCATGGAAGATTGCAGCTGAATTTCCAAAGATGAAATCAACGTTTCCTATAACGCGACATGATTTGTAGAATTGTCGCAAGGAATGAGCATAAAAGTGTCTTGATTTCCTATGAACTCGCAATTCTCAATTACAGAAAGATCACTGTCTAATCTTAATGCCACTGCTTGATGTGCATCAGGACCTGCTGTGTTTTGGAATGTTATATCCTTCGCCATGAATCCATCACCAAGAACCCCTGCAAACATCAATCAAATAACCCAAATGTTTAGGCATGCCAAAGAAAATGTTCGCAAATCATGTTAAATCAAAATCAAAGTGATGATTCTTGTTGAACATAACTGAATTTTTAACGACAAAAAAACAAATTGTGATTAATTCACACCGACAATGCAATCAGTGTCGCAACTCCTGTACCGACCAATATTACTGATGGAAAAGTTTCATTCATGAAAATGAAAAATAGTTACCGACTGTAGCTGAATTATAAGTAGTCATTCCGGGCTGGCCGACGTTAGCAGACCCTGTGATGACAGTCTTCCCAATGCCATCACCCAAGAACACCAAATTCGTCTTCTCTAACGGAACCCTAACGGTTTCTTCATAAACCCCTTCCTTTATAAATATCACAAATCTCTTCCCTTCAACGGCGTTACTCGGCGCAGCGTTAACAGCTTCTTGCACCGTCTTGTAACATTGATTCTCCCCTCCCTTACACACCGTAACGTCCGGCTTCAATCCCGGTGGAATCCCAATGTTAGAGATGGAGCCTCCGTCTGCCTGTGCTGTTTGCCAGAAACCGTCGCGCTCGGTGGACGGCGGCTTCCAGGAAGAAGTGTCGTTACCGTAAACGTCGTGAAAACGCCAGGGCAAGAGCGTTACTGGAGAGGATTTGTAAGGACTCGATAAACGACATGGCTTCACCGACGGCGCGTGTGTCGTTGGCGTATTTGAGTCCGTTCTCGCAGTCGTATTGATAGGCGAGTGCAGCGCTGAGCCATGCTCTCGCGTCTTTGGTTTTGCCGCGGGGGAGTGCGTCGGTGGAGAGGGAAATGCGGTGTTGAGAGTTGGATAGAGTTTCGAGGCAGGTGGTTGCCGCGACGGTTCGGTTGCGGCTGTCTTTGGACGAGTCGAGAATGGATTTGACCATGGATTTGGCGGTTACGAGATTTTCGGAGGATTGGGAGATGGAGAAGAGGAGCAGTTGGAGAGTGGTGGAGTTGGGAGGCAGTTTTGAGAGAGAGGTTTGGCATTGTTGAGGGAAGCGGGTGGCTTTGCAGGCTTGTTGGATGTCTGGTACGGCGGAGGGAGAGATAGAAGGCGCGGTGGTGGGAGTGGGAGAAGGGTGGTGGTGGTGGCGGCGAGCGGCGGTGGTGAGTGTGATGAAAAGAAAAGAGAAAGAGAATAGAGAAGGCATGGTGGGTGGGTTTAATGGATTGAAGATGGATCATGGTTGTGATTTTATATAATTCTGTTTCTCTGTTTTGGTAAATTTCGGAAAAATAATGGAAATTTTTATTACCTAAATTAGTTAAAATTATTGGGATTAAATTTGATTACGGTTAACTTTTGTAAGTGCAATTTAAATTTAAAATTATTTAATATAAGAATGGATTTCTCAATATCATAGTTATAAAATTTGAAATTATTTGATATCAGAACGGATTGCTCAATCAGATCAGACATTTTAGTGGACCGAATGCGACGGTGAAATAATAAAAAATTAGTTTGTGGTTGTGGTCATGTTGATGGAAGGTGAGTTGAGAAGTGGTTCACGTGTTGGTTTTAATGGAGAAGGGAGTGGATGATGAGGACGTGGCCACTACTACTGTTGCACTTTCTTCTTCTGTCTTGTCTTCTGACAATTTTTTTGTTGGGTTTGAAAGAGATGTCTCTCACGAGTTTGTTGGTCACGAGTTGGTGCTACTATTTGGGGTTGAATTGAAAAATTGGCGGTTTCTTTGCGAAATGGGGTTACCTTGCGATGTGGAAACTAAACTATTTGAGGCTTTGTGAGGTAGGGTAAGGGAAGAGGAAAGAAACAAAAGTATTATTAAGTCAAAGAGTCGATAAAGGTAGCTTTTTTTCTTAAATCATTTAAATAGGAGTGGTTTTATGGTAAATTTTTTATCCAAACACACTCTTTTTTTTCTTACTATAATATATAAAATAGGAAAAGAAAAGAAACAAAAATATTATTAAATCAAAGAGTTGATAAAGTTAGTTTTTTTCTTAAATCATTTAAATAGGAGTGGTTTTATGGTAAATTTTTGACCCAAACACATATTTCTTTTCTTACTATAATATATAGAACTAGTGCCATAACGTGCGGACGGGTATTTATTAATGTTCGATTATTTTGTTTAATATTGATGTTATATAAAATTCAATATTATAAAAAATAAAATATTTAAAGTATAACAATATAGTTTGAAATAAAAATAAAATGTATGAAGCAAAAGTAAATGATACATAAAATTTAATAAACATACAAAAATATATTTCAATAAAATATACAATATAATAATTAAAAAACATTTTCAGTGCATATTATATTAATAAATAATAATTAAAAAAAACATTTCCAGTGCATATTATATTAATAAAATATCAGAGAATACAAAATTAATAATATAAGGGATGATTATTATTATTTAGGCCCAATAAACCATTGATATATCATATAATGTCTTGCTATTGTATTGGGAAGGCGCATGATTGAGTTGTCCAATAGTTAAATATAAACGATTTACTTTGCTCAAACATTGTAAGTTTTACCAAAACAGTCCCGAAAAGGTTATTCTGAGAAAATGGCAAGATATGTTTAATGTATTGAGTTGGAATGACAAAGTTTGTTCAATATTGATATTATTGGAGAGGTAAATATGTTTTCGTTAATATTCAATATTTTAATCAATAATTTTATACTCCCGTTAATGTTTAATAGTTTGATAAATAATTTCATATTCGAGTTAGTATTTAATATTTTGATAAGTAACTTTATATTTTCGTTAATATATAATATTTTGATAATAACTTTATGTTTACGTTAATATTCAATATTTTGATTAGTAACTTCATGTTACCATAATATTCAATAGTTTCATCATTAACGTCATGTTCCCATTAATATTCAATAGTTTGATTAATAATTTCATGTTTCAGTTAATATTATGGGATACGTGGCAGCAATATTCAACCCTCTTATTTTCAATATTGATATTATTGCAAGACATATATATTTAAAAAAATGATTTTAAATAAAAAAAATGATTTGATTTATAGTAATTTATTTATATATTAAAAAAAAGTTAGGTAAAATAAAATATTTTTTTAAAGTTAGTTGTATAAAAATAAAACTGAGGCTTATACAACAGACTTAACAAAATTTTGATAACTTCATGTTCCCGTTAATATTTAATATTTTTATTAGTAATTTTATGTTCTCTTTAATATTTAAAAATATTAGTAGGCAACTCTTCTTCAGAAGTTATATCTACATCAGAAGTTGGTTGGGCCTTACTCCAATCTCAAACTTCTGACTCTTTCACAAATATTATAAAAAAAATTATTTTCACTTTTTTTTTCGAGAATATAATTTTTTTTCCAAAAAAAAAAATGTAAGTACATTTATTTATAGGAAACATTTATTTACAATAACAAAAATTAATTTACAAAAACTTAATTTCTTAAACAATCTTAATAAACATACCCTCCCCATAATAGTACAATATGTTCCTTCACTTTATTATATTTTGATTTAACATTTTATTTCCAATATCACTTTATACCATTTCCTCCTTCAGAATCATGACCACCACCAGAGGTTGGACTACCTTTAGAAGCTCTTCCTTTAGAAGGTCCACTTTTAGAGTCATGATTACCACTAAAAATTTGATCACCTCCAGAAGCTTGTCCTCCAGAACTTACGTCTACAGAGTTTTCCCTTTCAGAAGCATGATCACCACCAGATTCTTGATCACTACCTTTAGAAGGTCCTCCTTCAAAGGTCCACCTTTATAGTATCCAGATTCAATGTCATTTCCTGACTCTTCAGAAGTTTCAACCTCTGACTCTTCTTTAGAAGTTATCTCTACATCAGAAGTTGGTTGGGACTTACTCCAATCCCAAATTTCTGACTCTTTCACAAATATTATTAAAAAAAAGAAGTTATTTTCACTTCTTTTTTTGAGAATATAATTTTTTTCCCAAAAAAATGTTTCAGTACATTTATTTATAAGAAACATTTATTTACAATAACAAACATTAATTCTGAAACTTAATTTCTTAAACATTCTTAATAAACATACCATTCCCATAATAGTACAATATGTTCATTCACTTTATTATATTCTTGATCTAACAAGTTATTTTCAATATCACTTTATACAAGTTCCTCCTTAATAATCATGATCACCACCAGAGGCTGGACTACCTTTAGAAGCTCCTCCTTCGAAGGTCCACCTTTAGAGTCATGATTACCACCAAAAATTTGATCACCTCCAGAAGCTTGTCCTTCAGAACCTACGCCTTCAGAGTTTTCCCTTCTAGAAGCATGATCACCACCAGATTCTTGATCACTACCTTTAGAAGTTTCTCCTTTAGAAGGTCCACCTTTATAGTCTCAAGATTCAATGTCATTTTCTGACTTTTCAGAAGTTTTAACCGACTCTTTTCGAAGTTTCAACCGACTGTCTTCAGTTTCAACGCCTCTTCTTCAGAAGTTTCAACTTCTGACTCGTCTTCAGAAGTTTCAACTTCTGACTCTTCTTCAGAAGTTTCAACTTCTGACTCGTCTTCAGAAGTTTCAACTTCTAACTCTTCTTCAGAAGTTATCTCTACATCAGAAGTTGGTTGGGACTTACTCCAATCCCAAACTTCTGACTCTTTCTCAAATATTATAAAAAGAAGTTTTTTTTCACTTTTTTTTCGAGAATATAATTTTTTTTCCAAAAAAAAATGTAAGTACATTTATTTATAAGAAACATTTATTTACAATAACAAACATTAATTTACAGAAACTTAATTTCTTAAACATTCTTAATAAAAATACCCTCCCATAATAGTACAATATGTTCCTTCACTTTATTATGTTCTGATGTAACATGTTATTTCCAATATCACTTTATACCAGTTCCTCCTTTAGAATCATGACCACCACCAGAGGTTGGACTATCTTTAGAAGCTCTTCCTTCAGAAGGTCCACCTTTAGAGTCATGATTACCACCAAAAATTTGATCACCTCCAGAAGCTTGTCCTCAAGAACCTACGTCTTCAGATTTTTCCCTTCCAGAAGCATGATATCCAAATTCAATGTCATTTTCCGACTCTTCAGAAGTTTCAACTTTTGACTATTCTTCAGAAGTTATCTCTACATCAGAAGTTGGTTGGGACTTACTCTAATCCCAAACTTCTGACTCTTTCACAAATATAATTTTTTTTCCAAAAAAAATAATATTTCAGTACATTTATTTAGTTCTATACATTCAAAGAAGCAAAGACAATATCAACAAATCAGAAGAAAAAAGTTAACAAATAAGCAACCTCAACTTTTCATGCTACAGTGAGCATAGACATAATAATAGCATCATTCTAAGCATCTTTTTGTGTAGGAGAATAAACCTCGTCACGACTCACCTAGCTCAGCGCATGTTTTTGCCTCTGGCTTATAATGACAAATATCTACATTTTGGCCAACTGCAAAATTAGTAGGAAACTCGGTTCAAATTTTGAAAACAGTTAGATAATACTGATTAGAATCGAAACATATTAGATAAAACTGTAGGGTTTTTACATGCCCAAATAGTCCAGAGTGCTAGCAGTAAGTTTAACAACATTGCAACTACTTGAATTCTAAGAGAGTACGCATGATTTTTCTTTCACAATTACTTGAAATTGTTACAAGATTCCCTACATACATTGAAGATGGAAGTTTTAAATGAAGTCATATCAATGTAAGAAAACAATTATAACCTGTCAAATTGTTTCTAAGCAGGGATTTCTATTCATTGACTTTTTCTGCAGAATATCTTGACAAAAGTTTACGAATTCACCGTGCACCTTATGCCTATTATTCAAAAGTGTAAGACCTGCATTTGTTTAGAAGTATTAGAACTTCAAATTCAATTAACTGGGAATATCGGCCTTATGTCTTGATCTAGAGTTTTGAAAGACATAAAAAAGAATTTTGTAGTGTAATTTTTATTAACTGAGATAAATATACCTCAATTATGCAGTGATCAACAATGTATTAATATTGTTGGCGGATGTACATCAAACATTAGTGTTTATTGTTTTTGTGTTGTGCTCATTCTTGCGTTGAGAATGCTTGCTCTCCACATGCAGCCCTCTGCAAATTTTTATGTTGCAGTGTTTTTATCTAAAACACATGTATTATCAAATCAAAAAGCATAAAAAGAACAAATAAAAATTATGATATTGTAAACTGTACTACTTGTTTGCCAAAGTCCGACAATAATGCTTTCAAACCCCCTTTGCGAATACCTTTACAACAACTTCTTGAAAAACTCTTTCAAACCACCAATCTCTTTGTCGAGGAAATTTAGTCTTCGAGAAAGTTAGTCTTCGATACTGAATTGAATAAATGATAGAGAAAAAGTCGAGAAAATTCCCATTGTAGAAAAAACACTAAAAGACTCACAAAACTTAAAAAATAGTACTTACTTCTTGAATGTGGAATTAAATCGAACATTTTGAGAGCACTTCCAAAATCAACATTTAATGTAACTCATCTCTAGCCTTAACAACTCTATCTTTGTCATTAAAATCAAAGAAAAAAATTTGGAATTAAGGTTTATCAATTTTCCGCACCTCTTCTACTTTCCGCCTGAGCCAACACAACCAAACCTGAAACAACAAACACTAAATCAGAAGAAATCAGAAAAATTGATGATACCCTAAAATCCCAAACTAACTTATTCGCACCCCGTAAACCGATTCGACCATTCTTGTTTTGGTGTGATACGAATATATGAAAAGACGAAAAAGAGAGTGGTGAGGACGTTGTTACAGAAGGAAGGTTGAGGATGTAATACCCTTCTAAAATACCCCAAAAATATATAATAAATTCAGAGTTTAACATATGAAAAAGGGCATCACAATTTATTAAAATAAAATTCCATATACTGTCATGCTGTACTGAAGAACATAGTTAAAATAATCATGAAAGAAACATGTTCTACACAGCGGAATTATTCTCAAAACTTGGATAAATTCAAACTAACAAAACTCCAAGGTCAACTCCTTAGTTCACAAAACAATTATCCAAAAACAATCTTAAATAAGACAACGAGTTCAATTATAACTCTAAACCAAACGTTCCCAAGTGTTACAAGACCAGAGCATGACACCGACACACGAACAAAATAAAAGCATAGCTCTACGAGCCATCCTCACCAACTTCTAAGCCGCTAAAGCTTCAATCTGAAATCATCAAAGTAAGGGTGAGACTTCATCATAATTAACATACATTATAAATTCATCAAAACAACATAAATTCACAAGTTGTTAGTCCACCTTATTCAGCATAATCAGATTCATATCACAATTCAAGTCATAACATACATCATACACAACAACAAGAATATAACATTGAAAACCATCATATCATGTTATAATTCATACAAAATGCGATGCAAGACTCTATGCATGTACCGACAGTGAACTAAATTCACATATTGTTCCATTCCACTCGGACACAACATTAACATCTATTCTATTCCAACTCGGACATAGATAAAACCTCACCGCCCATTCCAATTCGAACGAATATTGGCCAACTCACTAATTCCACACAATGGGAATTAGATACCACAAATGTATATGCATGCAAATCAATAGCATGCAACATCAACAACAATATATGATATCAACAACCATCATGAATATCTAACATCAACAACAACACATGATATCAACAACATATCATGAATAAACAACAACACATGATATCAATAACGCATCATGAACAAACAACAGAAAGATAGCATGCAAGCCTCAATTCACATTCAACTCACCAGTATGATCATATACCAGTTCCTCCACCAAATACACTAAGTACAATTATCCACAATTTGGGAAAACCAACACTTTCCAAAATAAAACCGATTAATTATTATTTTCTTCATTTCATAAAATAGATTATTTAATTTAAAGAATAATGTCAAAAACGGCGATTAAAACGGACTTACGGTTTGAAAGTTATGATTTTTCAAAGTTTGGTATTTTTCAAAAATGTTATAGTGGTAACCGGTTCCTCCCTGGGAGAACCCAGTTCCTACACTATGTGAAAACACGCTCTCTGGAATTTTGTTTGGAAAACCCGGTTCCTCCCCAGGAATAACCGGTTCCTCAGACACATAATTTCCTCCTCCCTAGAAATTATATCAGGAACCCGGTTCCTCCCACATAGGAACCGGTTCCTGCGACCTACAGTAGCAGAAAACACAGTTTTGACAACATGCTTGTTTCCAAACTCAATTCCAATGATCCATGTACGACCCAACAAAATAATTATCATCCAAATCATCCAATACTCAGTAAAATCATGCAATATAACATATTCCAACCATACACAATGATCCTATAACATTGATTTACTCAAACTCACATAATTTGGCAATTTAGGGTCAACACACACAAACCTAGAGAATCCTGAATTGAGATTCCTAACTACTCAATCCATTCTATCGATCCCAAAATCCATAAGGCATATTAATTAGGAGAAATCACCTCTTACCTTAGCAATTCTTGAATTCTGAAACTCTTTGGTTCTCCTCTTCCTTTTGCCTCTTCTCACTTTCACGTACGAACAGTTTTTCCCAAATGGTTCTCTATTCTCTTCTTTTTCCTTATTATTCTATAATGATAACAATAATAAAATAAGGTTAGAGTCTTTTACTCCTCACACCCTCTCCTTTACTCTTTACACCAAAAATCAACTTTCTCATTTTATTTAATTAACTCCAATAATCCCAAAAATACCAATAATTAAATTTCTAATTAAATAAATAATTAAAAATTCACATTATTTAATAATCGAAATATTGTGGTGTTATAGAGGAGAAAGAAGAAGAGATAGCAGATTGAGGAAGTAGGATATAGTTTGTTTCCATTTAGTTTCAATAAGAAGAAAAAAAAGGATTAATGAAGAAGGAGTAGAATAGAAACCATATCTTCCACGTTGAAAGATGATCAGTTTTATTCTATTAATTTTCATTTTATTGAAATTTATTTAAAATTGGGGTTTTCACTAAAACATAGTGCTTAAACATTAACAAGTTACGTGGATGAATTTGAGACTAATAAGAGCAATTAAGTATTTTACTCACCAACTTCTTTTCTTATATGATAGATTTGTATGTTATTAATTGTTATTGAAATTAATTCTAACAAGTGCGTAGAATAAGGAAAAGAAAAGAAACAAAAATATTATTAAGTCAAAGAATCGATAAAATTAGTTTTTTTTCTTAAATCATTTAAATATGAGTGGTTTTACGGTAAACTTTTGATCCAAACACATTTTTTTTAATTTTTTTTCATTCAAATAAATAATTTCACTTATACTTTTTATTTTTTTTATAATTCCGTGGTCTTAGGACGACGTTGTTTAATTATCATCTTATTCTTATGTTATTTTTTATGTCTTGCTATAATATTTATTTGGTTAAGATTGACAAATTAAATTTGGTTTGATGTATTTTCAATAAATAATTTTGACCACATCCATTCTATAGATCGAGAGACATGAATATTTTGAGTATTTTAATTTCGTTATATTTATAGATTTTGTTACATTTGTAGGCATTGTGTTATTATATACTATTAATATGTGTGTTATAAATTTATTTGTTGATTCATCCTTTTTAATTTATAATAATTTATTAAATATATTATATCCATTTGAAAGAATGAATATTGTTTTTCGTCAATAAAAATAATAATTTGACTGATTTAATTATCAATTTATTGTAATTTAGTGCAATAGAAAAATAAATAATATTACTCTAAAAATAATATTAATATTAAGAGAATTGATTTTGCAGTTTAAAAAAAATACCGCTGCATATTGTTGTCTATTTAGATGTTATTTTTATATAGTCTTGATTATATAATATAATTGAGAATAATTTAAAAGAGTTAATCCAAATTTTATTCTTAATTTCAGTTTTATTTAATAGTCAAAATAAATATTTATTCATGATTTTTGATATATTTTCTAATTTTATTTCTAAGATCTCTTCCTATAATAGGTCATAGAAAACATTCTAATAATTTTTTATTATTTTTTATATAAAAATGATTTTTTTATAATGTGAAATAAAATTTAATTTAAATCATAATAAATTTCAATCCTTAAACTTAAAAATTGAATCTGATATATTTTTTTCTAAAAAGAACCACTCATTCAACCTCTTTAATGTTAAATTTTTAGGTTATTAAAAAAATAAAAATAAAATCATAGGTATAGAAAAATGCAATAAAATTATTTTTTGTAAACTAAAGTAAAAACTAAGAAAAAAATAAAAAATTATCGGCAAAAAAAGTTTGAAAACCAAAACTTTGTCACATTTAATTTAAATTATATATTATATTTTCTATCAATTTAAAACAAAAAATTGATTTATTTCTTACAAAGAAACTTTTCTTGCAAATTGAAATATAATATATCAATTTAAATTTATATATTATATTTTTTATATACAAATTTTAATTTTTAATTATATTTATATTCATTAACATTAAACTTTAATTAAAACAGACAAAAACTTTATTCTACAACTTTTTTGGCCACAATTTTAACTTATACTACCATTTTTTATTATTTTATATTTTATGTTTCAAAATATTATTATTATTATTATTATTATTACTTATGAATTGTGTTTTTATTTTAATAAACTAAACTTTTTGGTTAAAAATGTTGAATGTGTGGTTCTCTTAAATAGGTCTGAGAATAGCTCATGTCAACTAATAGGAATCTATGACTAGGCATGACAATGGGGCGGGTTGAAGACGGTTTTTACCTCCCTCAAATTCTCTAATTATCTTCGTTCTCCGCTCCAAATCCAAACGGGGATGGAGAATTAAAACCAAAATCTGTCCCAAACAGGTTCGGATTGGGTTTAGGTATCCCCGCTCCGCCACCATCCATTTAATAAAATTAACTTTTTAAATAAAAATATTTATTTTTTCCAAAATTATATTACATAATAAATAATATAATAAAATAATCTTAAAAAATTACATACATACATGGGGCTCGACCGAGCACAATTTTGTAAATACTTTCTTCTTTTTCCTGTGATTTCTTTATTTTTCTTTTCTTTTGCATGCATTATAGCGATTAAGCGACAGATACATATAACACATCCCTTAACAAGAAAATAGAAGTAGATACCGTAGAGTACTACGGGCGTGCGAGATGTTAATCCCTTCCCTTCGCGTAATAGACTCCCTTACCCAGATCTCTTGGTCGTAAGATCGTGATTTCTTCTCTCTCAGATTTACTCAATGTTTTTTTTCTCCTTCGCGAGATAAAAGATGTTCGATGACGACTCCATTGATACACCCTATCAGTAGGACGTTCAGCCGAGTGATTTCAGACATGAAGTAAATTGGAATAGCAAACATAACAGATTTCAACAAGATCAAGGACCTCCCAATGACAAATTATGACACTTAGAACTCGTTAACCTTTTCTAATGATATCCACTATCGGTTTCCAAAAACCTAATTTTCTTGGATTATGTAACGCCCGTTTTATTTAATATTATATTATATTAATATTTTTGAATTATCATTTGGCGATTTTGGCGATGAAAATAATTATATTAATCGGTATATCTATTAATATATTTGGCGATGTTTTGTTTTTCGGTAAAATATTATTCGGACCGATATATAATTCCCCGAAATTATTTTAATTGATTGAATAAATGATATTGGTAAATATTATTAATGTGTTATATTGTAAGAATTGGTTAGGGGTGTGAGGAGTAATTGATGAGAATTGGGTTTTCAACTAAGAAACATATTATAAACCATTTCTCCTCATTTTCTTTCCATTCATAACACACCAAAGCCAAACATGAGAAAGTGAGGAAGCTAGTAAGAAACATAACTTATATAAGCCATTTTCCTCATTTCTTCCCATTTGTAAAACAAAAGCCAAGAATAGAAACTTGAGAGTTTGAGAGAAAATAAAAGGGTTTTGAGAAGAAGAGCAAGAGGAGAAGGTGAGGAAGATCTTGAGCAAGAACTTGAGGTTGGGTTGTTGGGTCATCAAGAATCATCCAAGCTAGAGGTAAGGGTTTGATTTTTCCTTTCCATATAGTTAGGGTTTGATGGATATGTTGTGGATTTAGGAAAAATTAGTATTTTGAACCATGGGGTTATAGTTTGCCATTGTTTTGGTGTTGTGTTGTTGTTGTTGAAATTCTCAATTGATGGTAGAAGTATGTTTTGATGTTCTATTTGAGGTATATATGTTGTGTTGATGATAAGAGATGGTGAGTTAGTGATAAGAGATGTTTGGTGGGTTTAGTTTGAATTGAGGAAAAATTGATAGAAGAGTTTTATGATTTTGTTGGTTGATTGTTGAAATGTTAGAGGAGTTAAAATTGGTGTAGAGATTATGAGTAATATTATTATTAATTATTATTAGTAAGGTAGAATAAAAATGAAATTAGAAAATGATAATGGAAATGAAAATGCTAACAGTAAATAAGAAAAACAAAAGAAAAGATGGAAATTGTGCAACCAGTAGAAAACGCAAGGTATTAATAAAAATAAACAATGTGGTAGTTTCTCTAGACAAATGCACACCAATGTAATGAGCATAGAATAGAATAGATAATTAATTCATCCTAAATTAATGGCTAATTCATAGACAATTATCAATCGTATTTAATATGTTTCCCTATGTGTGAGTTATAATTTAGATGAAATGTTCCACATAGGACATACGTTTGTGCAACTAGGGACGACCACCCCATTAGTGAGGCACACGCCTCCTTATGCATTGGTGAAGTGGGACGTTCGTCCCCTTTAGTGTGAAGGGAATGAAATTTTCCCTGCGTTTTGCCAATTTTCTGTAACTTGCAATTTTGTTGTTTTTCTGTCATACAATTCTTCCTGCATAATTTGCTAAATACATTTTGTTTTTTTTCTAATTCCTTAATTCCACCTAGTAATATTTGGTAACCATAAAATATAATTAAGGGATAAGATAGCCGATTAAATTTAGAACCCGATTATGTTCCGATTTTCCGATTTCGGTAAATTCGACGACGAAGCAAGTTGCTCCAAATTCAACGAAAATTGAAGTGCTAGCTAAGTTTGACGTGTAGAACGTAGTGGTGAGGTTAGTTTTTAAAAATTACGAGTTTTTGCGAGACGACCCGAAACAAGCCAATTTACGGTAAAATTGCATTGAACGGTGTTTTAGTAGATTTAAGGTACGTATGGACAATCCGATTTCGACGTCGACGATTAGGATTAATACCGGTTGTTAAGAATAGCTTTCGTGATGATTATTGACGTTTTGACTATTTTTCCGTTTTTGGAATTTAGCGAATTAATTGATAACGGTCCGGTGTTAATCAACGTAAGTTTTACGATGGTGTATTTATTAAAGAATACTTGTTGATGTGCAATGTGATGATTAAATTGAGGTTGTTAATAAATGCTTCCGATTTGTGAATGCATGACTTTTGATGAATTTATTAGTGATGTGTGCATAATGCAATTATGATGCGATGTTATATTTATCTTGTTTTGGATAAATTATGGCGATGTGGGCTTTATGCCAATTTAAATGAGCGAAGATGTTATTTTTGTGTTGTGTTGTTTTATTGTCGAGTCACATACATTTCATAAGCGAAGAGGGCTTTTATGCGATGATGACTTTTATGAGCGATGATGGCTTTTATGCGGCGAAGATCGGCTTTATGCCAAGTGTCCTAATTACGGACAAAGCGATGGGTACCACATGCATAACATAGTCGTGTCTCATGGAGTCGGTTATGTTTATGTTTGAGTTGTTTGGCGTTGGGTTTTTGTCGATTGATGGATGGTATTAAACTGTGATGATATTGTAATGATGGGCTTTATGCCAAAAGCGAAGATGAGCTTTATGCCAAAAGCGAAGATGGGCTTTAGCCAATTTGTGACGATTTGTGATGTTACTTATATTATTAGTATTATTTAATGTTGTTGGTTGATGTTGTTGTTTAAGACTACCGTGTTAATTAGTGATGTATTAGGTCGTGACGATTTCGTGGTGACGGAGGGTTATGTGTTGTTGCGACGTTTTATGCCGATGAGGCTATGGTGATAAGGTGTAGATTATACACATTAGGATGACGAGTAAAGTAAGTGAGTTTTGATTATGTGTTGGAATTACAATTATTAATCTATACCCTTTATAATTCCGACACTATATATATATATATATATATATATATATATATATATATATATATATATATATTATCATGCCTTTAATTATATGTTTTGGAGTATCTCACCCTTTACTTATTTCGCCGTTACCTATATATTGGTAACGTGCAGGTTATGAAGACAGATTCTATAGCTGCTGTTAGTCGAGTCGGTGTCGCTCTGATACGTAGCACTCGAGGGAAAATATTTATGTTGTCTTGTTGTTGTTATTTTGGTGTTAATCCTTTATGTATAAAATTACACTTATGAAAACCTGATTTATTGAGGAAGTTTAATAAAGGAGATGTTTTGATTTCTATGAATCAATTTATGTTTTCTGCGATGCTATGTATCCAAATTTATACTTTAAAGTAAACTTTTAAAGTGAGTTGTTTTGGTGGTGTGGCCTCGATTTAATTTATGAAATTTTAAAATTACTCGATTTTTGCATATTAAACTTTGGGTAGAATTGGGTGTTACAGATTACCCCAAAGGCATCCCAATCTGAGCGAGACAACACCAATCTTACAATTCAACACCAATTAACCTTTAAACCTCGGATAGATTCAAACAATAACAAAACAACTTTAAGACCCTCACATTTGCCCAACTCTTCACCTCCATCAACAATGTATCGTTAGAAAATTGAAGATGGAAAATCAAGCCACCATCCATATTTCCTACTTTATACCATATCAGATGCTCCACGCCATAGCATTCATCAACATAATAAAACCTTCAACCGAATGAGAAAGAGAAAGGTGATAACGGATCACCGCCGTAACCCTCTTTCCATCCGAAATTCATCGTTGGGCTACCGTTAACTAGCAAAGTTAAAGTTGTAGTAACACATTCGGTGATCCACTTTACCCATAACCGAGGAAATTGCATTCTAACCATTACTCTCTGCAAATAACAATCCATTTGAATCATATGTTTTTTCAAAATCCACTTTAAACAAAAGTAACTTTTTCTTCTTTTCGTAGCTTTGTCTACCAATTCATTTGCTATAAGAATACCATCAAGAATTTGTCTACCTGCACAAAAAGCTGATTGAGAATCGGAAATTAGCCCCCCCAATCACATTTCTTAATCTATTTGTCAAAACTTTATATAAACACCCTACTAGTGAAATAGGCCGAAACTCTGTCACCCACTGTAGGCTAGCAACTTTAGGAATTAAAGTAATGAACATGCTATTAACCCCTTTAGTTAACTTCCCGTTAAAATGGAACTCCACCATAAATCGCGGTAATTCATCTTTCATAATGTCCCAAAACTTTTTAATAAATCCAAAGTTCACACCATCCGGACCGGAACTCTAATAGCTATCACAATCCCACACTGCATTTTTCACTTCCTCCATAGTAAAAAGTTTTACCAAATCATCCCCTTTCTCCCTATTAAGAGTTTTAAACACCAGATTATCTATTTCTGGCTGAGAACTATTGCTCTCCTTGAAATGATTCCAGAAGTGATGGAAAACCACATGCCTAATCTCATCAACACCATCCACCACCCCACCATTCTCATATAAAGTTACTATCACATTAACTTGTTTCCTATAAGACAAATATCCATGAAACAAAATTGAATTTGCATCTCTCTCCCTCAACCACTTCTACCGCTGTATACGCAAATTCATTCTTCATAACGACATCAACTCCGACAATAACTCTTTAATTTCTCCCACCTTTACACCCGTTAAACTACTTTTTCCCCCTTTCAAATCCAGGGACACAGTTCGCTCCTTAACCATATACATTCTTCCATCTAAGTTTTAAGCGTGTTGTTGATGCCATCACTTCAACTTTCGTTTAATGAACCACAATTTTTCCTTTAACACATAACCACCCCACCCCTCCACCTGTAAATTCTGCCACTGATCAACCATAAATTCATGATACCCCAGAATGTTATCTCAAAACTTCAACATGTGTTGAGGCCTCGGGCCCCAATTTTGAACATCAATATTCAACAAGACAGGATAATGATCAGATATACCTCTAGGAAATGCCCGATGAATACAATTCAAACATATAGCACACCACTCTGCATAAACCAAAAATTTGTCCAGGCGACTCATGACTCGACCATCCCCCTGTACCAAGTAAACTGTCTCCCAGACAAAGGAAAATCCACCAGAGCATTTTCCTCAGTAAACTTATTAAAAGATGAATCTTCCAAAGATATCTCCATCGCCATCATACTTCGCCTTTTAGAAGGGATTCTTGTTGCATTAAAATCCCTTACCACACACCAATGACCACCACTCCCTTGGTTGGTCAAAACAACCCCTAAACCATCCCACAATAATTGACGCCCACCCCGTCACACGATGCATACACATTAGCTAAAAAAAAACTTCTCCGCTCTTAACAAACATACCTTGGATAATCAGGCCATGCTCTAAAGAACGAGACACAAATACCTCTACCTCCGCTATGTCCCACAGAGTCAAGATTCCTCCCGAAGCCCCAACTAGATGCCTAAAAGAAAAACCAACGTCATCATTCCCCCACAAACATCGACTAGTAAATTCATCCAGTTCCTCCAATTTAATTTCATGTACACACGATCCACAACCTATACTCCACAAATATATCTTACTAACTATTCATTTTTATAAATTTTTATGTTTCTTATCTATTTATTTAATTTGTTTATATGAAAGTATGTATATCACTAACTAGTATTTTTCATATTTATTTATATATCATTATTTACTCATTTTGTAGTTTTCAATATTTATATTTTTATCAAATATATTTATTTAGAATTACATGTTCTATTAACTAGCATTTCATATATTTATTTAAACAATTATTAAAAATATTATTTCTTTAATAATTATTTAACTAACTAATCTTTTATCATTTTAACTAATAAAGAAATAGTTTTAGAAAAAATAAACTTAGCTTTTAACCATTTTTTATTTTAAAATAAAACCCATAAACTAGCATTTTCTATACTTATTTATTTATTTAATAGATAATTAATTATTTATATAAATTTTTTATTTTATTTATTTAATATGTTTTTCTCACTATGATCACACTTTTTAATTAAAAATATTAATTTTAATAACAATGTATACATTTCTCACTCCACAATCTTATCTTATTTTGAGCATAACTTTGTGCTTATTTATATTTGTGTATTTATATATATATATATATATATATATATATATATATATATATTTTTAGTTTATAAGTAATTTTGTTACAGATATGAAAATAATTTTATTCAACCTATACATTTAGGTTTTAAGAGACTTTTGAAATTGTCAAGATGATAATCTCTATTCCTATGTTCAATTAATTTAATCTATGCATTCATGTTTCAAGAGACTTTTGGAATTTCTATGATGATGATGACGACTTGGAAGACAAGGGGATTTTTAGATGAGAGTCATTTTCTCTTTTTGATAGTCACTACATTTTGTTTGAATGTCAAGAATTTTGGTGACCTTTGATTTTGATATGATGGTCACCTAATTTTGTCTTTGTTGAGGATTTCATCGACTTCTTTTGATTGATTTCTTTCTTTTGTTATCCCTAACTTTTGCATGAACTATTTTTTTTTTAAGTTTCCAATCCACCAGGATGCCATAATATTTGTCTAAGTCACCTTTTTAGATTTTGACTTAGCAGGTTTTTTCTCTTTTTTATTTTATTTGGAAAGATAGTGAATTGCTTAATGGTTGATGAGAACAACCACTGTATTTTTCTTTTATTTCTATGACTTCTCTGACACTTCTTTGATGCGTGTGAAGGAAAATTTGTGATTGAGACTTTTATTGAAAGGTGTATGGAATGATTCTCTTATATTTGAATCCATGGACAAATTATTAGAGAGCTATCCTGCCCCAGGTTAAGATTACGGGATTTTTCGTACAGAAAGAAACACCATCATCTAGGCTCAAAAGGGTTAACAAGGGATTAACTTCCTTATTTCTCTAGTGTTTGAGAATTGAAACAATGTCTTACATCAACAACAAAGTTTTATTTGAAAATATATCATTAATTAATTTGGGTATTTTGTTTTCGTCATTCTTCATCCGATCTTTGCTCAAACAAAAGTTCCATAAAGAAAAGTGAATGGGAGAAATATGACATTTAAAAGAAACACACACACACACACACACACACACACACACACACACACACACACACATATATATATATATATATATATATATATATATATATATATATATATATATATATATATATATAGAGTGAATACGAATGGAATGATTCAAAATATGCAATGCTCATTTCATTAATATTAATATTTAAAACAAATAAGTTTTAAAGCAAAACGTACACAAATAAGGAAATTGAAAATGAAAATAAAACATGGCCTAATGACTAATCAAGATCGAGGATGAGTTTTCTGTCTAATCCATCGGCTTTAGAAGGTGAATTTGCATGCTCTGACCCAATCTTCAATCACCATATACTAGCAAAGGATTATCGTTGACGTTAGGACCAACATCTGAAGAGTTATTATTTATCCTATAACCAAGTCTTGCTGTAGTCTTTAATGCAAAGCAACCTTCTAGGTCATTACATAAATCCTCATGGAACTCACAATGGGTGTTGGGCTTAAACCAAGTTGGTGGAGGATTTGGAGGATGAGGTAGAGACTTAGGTGTAACCAAACCTCTCGAACCAAGTAAGAATATAGTTGAGTATATGACATGAGAATAAAGTCAAAATTAGTCACATTCCTAGCATTATGATTCGATTACGAGTAGCATTTAGTTGTTGAGGAGCTTTGGTGAAGCATTAACCACGGGAGCGAATTCATATACATGTGGTTGATCATAGTATTATTACCTTCAACAAGGTATCCTTTTTTAAATTTGAAACTGCATTTGTTTTACCTTCCTTCTTCTGGAAGTTTTCATAGGATTTCCTTGCGTCACTAGAGGATTAAGTAGTATTAATGACTTTTCCATTATTCATCCCTTCGTATAGTCTTTGAAAAATATTTACCAAGTGTCATACCCTAATTTTTATCCCAAAAATTCCATCTTTAACATCATTTACACTTCATCAAAGTCACAAGCATGATATCCTCTTAACCCTCATATCTTTGAGTTTATTGCGTGGGAGATCACCAAGCACCTTTGTTTTTTAATTTTGCTTTATGATTAATCATTTTATGCTTTAATAACCTTAACAAAAATACAAAAATTTATTTTGTTCCTTTTGTTTATTTTGCAAGGTACTATTTTGAATCAAGAAGATCAAATGTGGTTCCAATTAAGGTTTTGATCTCGGGTCCAAAGCAAGTTCAACCATGATCAACAAGGATTATTCTTCAAATACATGACCTATAATCTCAGGGCATGATCATCTAAAGATTAATTCAACATCATTTGACCAAGAAAAGTTCAAGTTTGATGCTTGGTTTGCAAGTTAACTCAAGATAGGTTCATGTGTTTATTTTCTTGCCTTCTTCATCAAATTTTCAAGCTTTCGTCAAATATTAATCAAGGGTATATCAAGGATATATCATTTTAATTTTATTTGATCACTGTTGTACTTTTGAATTCAAGAAAATATCAAAATGTCAAGTTGATGTATTATGGTTTGACCTAAAAATTAAGTGTGGCATGGCTTTGGTCCAAACACCATAACTCCCTCAATTTTCACAATTTATGTGCCCTTCTTTTTTCCAAATTTCAAGAATGATGTCCTCTACAACTTTTCTTTAGAGGTAGAACGCCAATTCAAGCTCTAAGTCCATCAAATCTTCAAGGCCACTTATGCACAAAACATGGTCCATGACATGTTTGACCTATTACGACCTAAAATTCGGACCAAGACCTCAACTTTCCAAGCTTGCCATTTTCATATCACTTATCTTTCTGAGTTAGTTCTTTATTCATTTTTTTCCTTGCCATTAAAGGAACATTTGACTCGAGAAAAATCACAAAATGCATGAGGGGATTTCATTTGGCTAAGGTGTGAACATGGTGACCTTAAATATGTCTGAACTGTGACATATAATTAGCAAGTATGTGCATTCTTCACCCGGGGCCACCAAATCATATGGAAAACTTTTCTAAACAACAAAACGCATTTTATCATGAAGTAAAACAACCTGAAATGGAAAAAGAATCACACATTACATGCTCAACTTTTCCACACACTTGGATCATGATTTTTCCATTCTATTCACACGCTTGAGATCTGATTTTCAGACAAGTCACGACCTCACACTCTTCTATAAATAGAGTGTCATTTTTCCATTCTCTTTTTTTTTTAAACTGAAATTCCCTGCCTAGAATCCATCATAGGCCTCCTTTGAAGTAAGGAAGTGTCATATGGTCCTATTGAATAACTCTCTAATAGGGCATATTGATCGGTTTCCTCTTGGGCTTTAGGTGCTTCAGGGTCAACAAGGGCCTCAGGTTTACCAAGTCATGTTGCATCATATGCTTGAGATGTCTAAGATACTTGAGAGGGTCATCTACGAGAACCAGACGGTTGGGGTTGCGAATTAGTTGAAGCATGAAGTGAGTCATTAATAACTTGTGGCCTCATGGTCATGGTTGTTGCCCTTTCACATCGTACTAACACAATTTGGGACACACGCCCGACCGTAATCTAACATTCATTGTTGTCAGTAATTGCACATGTGTTATAAATAGAGACAAATATAAACAACATATTAGGAGAAATTCACAAAATCCACAAAAAGTCCCAAGTTTTTGACCGCGCCCAATCTGGAGATACATCTTAGAAAATAGCTCAGAGCAAATCCGGAGATGCATCTCGGACAAACCTATATTTTTTCTCTACCACGACATACTTATTTTCTGCACTAACAGTCCCAAAAAACACATTTCATGTTGTTCTAACCTACCAAGTTCGTATACACTACTACCCAAAGTGCTTAAAACATATAATGCATCCTAAAAAACTAACTACAAATCAAAACACAAAAAGAAAAGAAAATTTTAAAACTTACAAAATGGAATTGATTGATGAGAAGGAGATGTTTTGATGTTATGAGATGGTGTAAATAAGAGGAAATAGCTCCTCGATGTTTCAATGCAATGGATGGGAGAAGGAGAACTCAAATGGGTTTTCAAGAACTTTTTTAGAAAATGAAGAAGGAGGAATAAGGAAGGGTTTTGGCACAAATTAATGAATGAAATCATCCGAAGATGCATCGACCACCAGCGCGTTTTCTAATAAATGGTGTTTACGGAGATACTTCGATCGCTTTTAATACATACGAAAATGCATTTGGATTAAATTTTAATGTAAAAATGATGTCGCTTCAATTTGGTCTAAAAATTGATAAAAATAAATATGTTCGTAGATGCATCTTCGAACGTTAGAGATATTATGGGCTTTTCACAATAATGTAGAGCTTTAAAAAAGGGGAATGTCTTTCCCCTCCCTTACACCTTCTTAGCCACCTTTGGCGAAATTCTATTTTAACCCCCAGAATTTGGAGATGTATCTCCGAACGCCCCATAATTCATTTTTCTTGGGTGATTTCTGAGATGTATTCCTGAAGTTACAAAATTTCATTTTTTGGGTGACTTGGGAAGTGTATTTCTGAAGATACCCAATTCTATATTTCATATGTACATTTCCGAAATAAACACCTAATGATTTCAGCAAAATAGAAACCTTGAAACGGAAAATTATGTAGATATAACATAGATATTAAAACATTGATATTACATAGATATTACATCAACAATAACATAAATTTGACATTGAAAGTCAAAATTACTTAGATATTGAAATATAAATTTAACATTATATGTTTTATAAACGGGTAACTGAGCAAGTCACAACATTTCAATAACATCTTCACTGAATCTATGAATCTTTGCATCCAATTCAATCGGACCCTTAGTAGAGTATCATCGAAAAGTAATCCACATAACCTGTAAATTATCATCCATCTTCAGTGGAAACATGGTGAACTGTACCTTTCCTTAAGTGCCAAGTGATGATGAACGATAATCGAGCTTGATTACCCTCCGATTTTATGGATATTGCAAGAGAGAGCTGAGTATAGTAATGAGCTCGACGAGAGGCGTGTCCTCGCAGAACCTAAATTGTATCGACAACTTCTCACCGTTGAAGTAAACATAAACAAGGTGATAATATGTTTGTGTCATATTTGATTTATGGTGTGTGATGTGTGATCTGTGGTGTATGATATTGAAGAAATGGTTTAGACACCCTATTTATAGAAGATTTTGAGCAATATAGTCTCAAGAATTCTTATCCATGTAACTTGTAATCAAGCACATGGTTATGTTTACCGGAAACGACAAAAAATGCCACATATCATCCACCCTACATGATGCACACAATTTGAATGGACACTCACGTTTTCTCGATCCAGTGTCATCATGTTTTAACTTTCGAACTCTTGGAACATATTTTCCACTTCTCTCGCATGTCATGGTTACAAATACTGCCTTCTACTAGTGCCATTGTTGGACCTTCCAATCACAACGCCAAAGCCGAGTTTGCTAGATTATCTAAAAAAACGCTTTCTTTTGGGGATTTCTTATTCCACCCTATGCCTTTCTTGTACACCATACAAAATTCCAAAAATAACCCTAAAAATCGAAAATATATTTTCAGTTTGCACCACACACTCATATAATTCATTCGAATTTGAGATTCACTCCATCTTATAATAAAATTTATTCCGAAAATACACTTCTGGTATAAATTGGAAATATATTTCCGGTTCCTAGTGTTACTTGAACCATATATTTGTAGATGATTGTGAGTTGACGTGGATAATTATGATGTGACCATTATAAAGTTTATTTTAATAGTCTCCTGTCGAAGGTTTACAAACGAAATTGTTAAAGCCTATGTCCAAGATCATTGTTTTGATGTTATTACTAATTCAGTTGGATAAGTTGCTACTGTGTTGGATGTCAAGTTCTATTGGTGGATTGATTCATTGATCATTAGGAGCTATTATCGTGAGTTGATTTTTTCCATTAATTGGATTATAATTTTACAGTTAGTAATCTTTATTTAGTTTGCATATTTTACTATTGATATTGTGATAGTCTAATGACTATGATATTGTGATAAGTGATTAAGAATGTATCATCACTTATTGGAAGCACAACACCACGTGATAGAAATTGAAAATATATTTTTGATTTATATCGGAAGTATATTTTCAATTTTATGTAACTTAAAAAAATATGTCAATTTTTGAAAAGATTTTTTGGCCACATTGTGGAATAAGAAATCTCCTATTTTTTTCTTTCTATTTGTATGGTCCTAAGAGGGCCTCCCTTTGTAAATAAGTCCAACATGACATTATCAATATCAAATGATAGTAAAGATAGATAAATTAACAAATGAATATTATCGTGAAGAGATACAAAAGGAAGAGGACCCCCGCTCCGTACACCTCACCGCAGCCTTGTTGACAAAACCGCAAACATCACTCTTCTGATACAAGTCTCACTCCCAAAACCAAAAATCACACGCTTTCATCAACTAGGGTTCCTCCTCTACTCCAACAACACTCTTCTCTACCATAAACTCGTAAGTCTTGTTAACATTCTTCCACCCCTAGGGTTTTCCATTCACCATTATTATTGCAATTCTATGAATGTTAAACCCTACTTTCCATGTGTATTTGAATTATCATTCCATGGTTTCGTTATGAGTTTTCATCGTGTAACAGTTCACTATCTTGAAGAGCTTTTGAAAATAATCTGAAAATAGATTATTGATATGTCATAAGTTGTTTTCGTAAGCACTTCCTCTTGAGTGTTTATGCAATTAGATTAATTCAAATACGTTAATAGATATACTAGTTCAAGAACCACTGGCTTGTTCAAGAACTGGAAAATGTGTTAACTTCTTCATCAGATGTACTAGTTTCCAATGCGCATAGAGAATCGAGTGTTGAAGAAAATTTGTGCAATAAAAATTGTAGCTTTGATCTGTCTTGTGAGTGGCCAATGATGTTGTTTGAGTGTTGTTTAATCTTATAGTTATTGTAAAGATGATGCACCGGTTCCATCATGAATGTTGATTTTTCATGGTTTTGAACTTTTGATGAGAATATAGGTAGGCTTTGTAAGTACTATATAATTGTATTTTGTTTTGAATTTGAAGATCTGCGGTGTTGTACGAGACAAAATGTTGGGAGGTTAAGAATTAATACGAGAATAAAGTAAGTGTAGCAGAGAGTAATGTTTAAAAACTCGAGAGTTTACATAGAATCTGTAGATGATTCAAAAATGGTAATTTGAGGTTCGTAGCATGGATTGTAAGTTCCTACTAGTGGTAGAAAAATATATTTATATATGTATAATTACATGCACATGCTCAAAAAGTGCTGCTGCGAGTCGGTGTCATCAACGGCATGTTGAATGAAAGAGGAAAAGGGAGTAATTCTGTTTAACAAGAGAAAGAAGAACAGTAATGGAAGAAAGATAATTTATGCTGAAATAATTTGGTAACGTTTGAGTTTAGGCTGATTGTGTCTTTATGAATTTCTATTTAAAAAAAATAAAAATAAATCAGTATTTAGTAAAACCCGACCGATCTAGGCCTATTTAAGAAAATTGTTGTTTTTTTTAAAAATAAAACCCCCCTTAAAACAGAAGCGCCGCATCCACAGAATGGAAATGAGTCAGATTTCCAACTCGGGCGAGTTTACTGAGTTTCATCAGACGATCTTGCGATTCAGCATGCCGGCATGCAGTTGAAACGCCAACTCACAATCCTTCATACATCGGAGATGCGAATGTTGCATTTGATGTGTGTCAAGACTAAACGAATAGGATTAGACATGAAAATATTAGAAAGTGTTGGGGTAACACCTGTAGTAGAGAAGATAGTGGAAAGATAGACTTCGGTGTTTTGAGCATATAGAGAGAAGACATGTAAATTCTGTGATAAAGAGAGTAGATCAGATTGAGAGAAGTCAAACAACCAAGATCTCGAGTTTAACAATTTGTATAGAAATATGGTCTTGGATAAAACATTATGGCGAAAGTTGATCCATGTAGTTGGTCCCACTTAATGAGATAAGGCTCGATTGTTGTTTGTTGTCATAGGTTTGAATTTGAAGAATCAAATATTAATATCTTTTTCACCTTGAATTTTTTGACTTAAATTGTGAGATAGTGCAACCTCATACTTTCTTTAAATATTAGGTCAATTAGTTGCAGAAGAGGCTCTGTGTAATTTAGAGACTTGCAACTGTCATTACTAAAACATTTAGGCGTTTTTGAAAAAAAAAGTAACTATTATTCTGTGTGATCAGGTGTTTAAATATGACATATTTTAATGTTAGTTATTTGAAGAGAGTGAGGCCATTCCAGATCCCAAATAACATGTGAATGATGCAACAAATACACATTTTAGTAAAAATAAAACGTCAGGTTCGCATAAGTAAACAATTAATGCTACGGGTCAGTTAAAAAAATTGCAAATCTTCCTCTAACAATAGTAAATACAGAGTATTTCCTTTGCATAAATTGAAAGACTTATTTGAAAAAAATTATCTCAATATAAGATATCTGCTCTGGAAGAAAATATGTACCGGCCAATACTCTTGAATAATGCATTGAATTTCACCCCTGGTTGTTGTTCCCCCGATTTTGATACTTACTACCTAGAAAGTGCCATATATGCAACTTATAGGGAAGGTTTTATATTAGTTGTCATATCAAGTGAATTAATGCATTTGAAAACTATTAATGATTCCTCACGGTCACTTAATTAACACAACGCGAAAATTTTCACCCAACTTTTTATCCCTTGCTAAAATTCATTTTTGTTTTAATGATGGTCAGTTATATTTGTGACTGTGGTTTGTGCAAACACTCCTTGAAGCTTCTGAGTTTTGGTGGAAAACTTTGCTTTGATATTTTTGGTTCATAATATGTCTGGGATTCATTTGATAACTTTCTGTTCTGTTTCTAGCTTCGTACTCAGTGTGTTATCAAATAGCGACGCCATGACCGCTATGACAGATATGCATGGTGGTTTTTGGCCTAACCACAATCGTAAATATCATCCGATGTTGTGGGTTTTTCCACTATAACGGCGCCACAAAGTGGTTTGTATGGAGGGATTTTGGCTCTCCACCATGGACCGCTATCCGCCGTCGACAACACTGGCCATATTCGTTTAGTGACGTAGAATATTAGAATAATGAAGATGGATTTCAGGTTTCTGGTTTTATTTATTATTTTGCGATTTCTTTTAATTCAGATCATTCTGCATCAACCTAAGTGAAGCTTAAGGCTCTGGGGAATTAGATGAGCAGAAGTGGCAGAAAGCTATCTTCAAACCGGGTTTCAAGAGATGAACCTGAATTTTCACCTGAGAGTAAGGCCTGTTTGTCTATGTTTATGTATTAGAAAAATGCAAGTAAAAACATGTCTAAAATCTTTTAAGCTTACATATCCATAAAAAAACAGTTTTAGTGCTTTTTTCTTATGTTAGATAGAGTCTTTTGTAATTTTTTAATAGAAAAATACTGTTTCAAAAAGCATGTCCAAATGCATCATAAGCAATTGCGTTCTGGGTGGTCCTTTACAGGTGCTACTAATAGCAATAGTTCAAGGAATTTGGAAAGAAATGATATGATGAATCCCAGAATGGAATTTTCATTGAAGGAACCTTTTTCTGGAGGAAGAGGTTCCAGTAAGGATGATATTTGGAATCCAGACTACGAAGTTTTGGATGCAACAATCGCACAAGACACTGATGGAAGTTACAATATGAAAACCTCTCTAGGGTTTGAGGAATTGAAAAATAGGAAGCACAGTCAATCTGCAAAAAATGATTATGGCCGGTTAGTTTAGTTTATATCTCTAATAATATCTGCACCATCCTATTGTTTGAAAATTAGTTCACTGGAACTATACTCAATAAGCTTAACTGTTGACTATGAATTTGGTCGCTCATATCTTTAGCGAAGGCGGCCAATTCTTGGACTCACACATGTTGTTTGACGAGATTCCTCCTTGACTCATTGTATTTCATATTATTTAATTAATGAAAGTCGTTAAGTTTGATTTTGTCAAAAAAATTAAAATTAACTGTTGATATTTTATGAGGAAATATTCTATAATAAACTTGATCATGCACACTATTAATATACTAATAACTCTTAGTAATCAGCAGTACTTTTGAGTTTTGAGAATCTAAGCATACTATATTAGTACTTAGATAGTTTCTTGTTCAAAAAACATTATTTATACTCTCAAAAAACAGTAATAGCACCAAAAAATAAAAAATCAGAAGTCATAAAAATTAGATAACAGAATTATATATGGAGGAAACTAGAATTCATATATAAGGTAAATAAAATAGATGTGGCGCGGCGCAGTGTTGTCAAATTGCGGCCATGGTGGATTGCGGTTGCGGATTTTCAACATAGCGCCATGGAAAAGCCACGGCGTTGCGGATTTTGCATTGCGGCGCCATGGCAGCCACCACGAGTTTAACGTGCATGGCAGCATGGCGGAAAATTGCAGAAATTGCGTTATTTTTTTCAAAAATTTTAAATTTCTTGTCTTGTATTTGTGTTACAGACCCAAAAGAATTATAACTGTGGTTAAATACTAATAACCACCATTGAATACTCTAATTAAATATTTATAAAACCCAAACCCTACAACCTTTCCATTCTCCACAAACTTTTCTTTTCCTCGGTCTCTCTTCTCACGCTCCTCCACATACTTTTCTTCTCCGTCAGTTTCTCTTCTTACACAACTATCAGGTACTCTTCTTCTTCTTCTTCAGTTTTTTTCTCTCTTACTTTGTTAGTATTTCTTTTCATTTTTATTCCTTCCCACACTCCTCTCTTTTATGTTCTACTTTGTTGGTTCTTCCTTTTTTTCTCCTGCTCTATTTTTTAGTACTGTATTTATCTCTTTTTAAGTGCTCTGTTTTTATTTTATTTTCTACTTTGTGTAGTTTTAGACAATGCCTGAAAATCAGGAAACCTCCTTGATCTCTAGGGTTGGCAGTTCAAAGAGAAGTGATTGTAGATGAAAATATATAGATATAGTTAACGGAGATACAAACTCTACTCGGTGTTCTTTTTTTGCACAAAATTGATTAATAGAAGAATAACAAGAGCCAAAGACAATCTAATGAGAAAGAAGTGCAATGTTCAAGCTTGCACCAAATGTTCATGCCAAATAACTTTAAAGAAGATTATGTTGAAGTTAGAGAAGATTAGAGATTCAATAATGTTTTTTAGTTATGTTTTATAATGTCTTTTATGAATGGAATGTTTTGAGGTTCTCAAGACATGCCACATCATAAATAATTATTTTTTGTTTGTCCGCCATGCTTCCGCAATTTTCTATTCCACCATCCGCCATATTTTTATGGCGGATTTTTGGTTCGCCGCAATTTCCGCAATCCGCCATAGACAACACTGACGTGGCGTGTCTTAAGTACCTCAAAACATTCCATTCATAAAATTAAAACAAAACTATAAAACATTATTGAATCTCTAATCTTCTTCTCTAATTTCAACATAATCTTCTTTAAAGTTATTTGGCATGAACATATGGTGCAAACTTGAACATTGCACTTCTTTCCCATTAGATTGTCTGTGACTCTTGTTATTCCTCTATTAATCAATTTTGTGCAAAAAAAGTATAGCGAGTAGAGTTTGTATCTCCGTTAACTATATCTATATATTTTCATCTAGGGCCACTTCTCTTTGAACCGCCAACCCAGGTTAGGAAAGTTTCCTGATTTTCAGGCATTGTTTAAAACTACACAAAGTAGAAAATAACATAAAAACATAGTACTTAAAAAGAGATAAATACAATACTAAAAAGCAGAGCAGGAGAAAAAACAAAGGAAGAACCAACAGAGTAGAACAAAAAAGAGAGTAGTGTGGGAAGGAATAAAAATGAAAAGAAATACTAAAAAAGTAAGAGAGAAAATAACTGAAAAAAAGAATAGAGTAGAACAAAAAAGAGAGTAGTGTGGGAAGGAATAAAAATGAAAAGAAATACTACAAAAGTAAGAGAGAAAAAAACTGAAAAAAGTACCTGTTAGTTGTGTAAGAAGATAAGAGAAATAGATGGAGAAGAAAAGTCAGTGGAGAAGCGTGAGCAGAGAAAAGAGAATGAGGGAGAAGAAAATTTTGTGGAGAATGGAAAGGTTGTAAGGTTTTGGTTTTATAAATATTTAATTAGAGTATTCAATGGTGGTTATTTATTTATTTTTTGAATAAATGACTATTGTATTAATTCAAAAAGAAGGTGAATGTACAAGGCGATTGCTCGGATCCAGCCTACTCAAAAGACAAGAGGGTAAAATAAATAGGAACACTGATTACGGCATTAGACTAACAATGCAATCCTTTATTTTCTTATTATACCAACCTCTATAGATTATCTTTTCCAATATAGTAACAACTACCTTTGTATTATCCTCACTATTACTATTACTGTAACAAATGTCGTTACGATATTTCCAAACACCATAAATTGTTTCAGTCACAACCAACTTTAGGAGGTTTGCTTTTTTACTTTTGCCCTGGGTGGATGCAATTATCCACTCTAGCTCTTTTCATTCCTTAGGTTGTCTCTTAATTCTCATCCAATCAAGGATTCGGGACCAAATCATATTGAGCTCAACACACCCAAATAGTAAATGATTCTGAGTTTCCTCCTCTTGACAAAAACAACAACATGCATCATCAATTATGTCAAACTTCTTTAATCTTGATTTTGTAGCTAATCTTTCATGGCAGGCTAGCCATAATGTCATCAAAGCTTTTGGTCTAGCAGGATTATGACAAAGCAAATTATATCACTGAACTTTTGGAGCGTCATTACAAAGCCTCTGATACATTTCTTTCATACAAAACTTGTCTTCATCCTAAAATCCCATCCAAGTGAGGTTGAAATCTACCGGTGTTTCACGCTGTTTAAGAATAGTTTTCATAATACACAAATTATGATTCTTGATAACGTCTATCACTGTTATAATTATTAGTATTTAACCACGGTTATAATTATTTTGGGCCTGTTTACTGGTTTGGTAAAAAAATACAAGATAAGAAATTTAAAATTTTTGAAAAAAAAAGCGCAATTTCTGCCATACCGCCATGCATGTTAAACTCGTGGCGGCCGCAATGCAAAATCCGCAAAGCCATGGCTTTTCCATGGCGCTATGTTGAAAATCCGCAATCCGCCATGGCTGCAATTTGACAACACTGCTTGTTTTAAAAGGCAATATATTCTTTTATGAGAAATTATGTGCTGTTTCACAAACTCTATTTCATATAATTTAGTATCTTTCCTTTCCCTTTACTTCATGTTTTCATGCTTTAAATACATACTCCCTCCGGACTTAAATTTAAAAGTCAAAATGTATTTGGTTTAAATTTGAATAAAATATATTGACTTTTGCTTAACTTAAGTTCAGAGTAGTACATACAATCATGAAAATTGGATCTTGTATATGAGCGAGGTGATGGACTAAAGAATCAAAGTCATCTCTATTTTTTAGTTTTTTTTAGATAATCATGTGATTTTTATGGGATGTTTCAATGGTTTTTAATCTTAACCATTAATACAACATCCTATATCCCTAGATTAAAACTTTTGTTATGCGGAAAAGTTTAGAAGCTGAAGCTTTTAGGCCCTCTGGAAATAGTTGTACATTTACTGTGGTGTGTGTGTGTGTTCCATTTTTATTGTATTTGTGTTTAAACTCATTTCTTTATGAATACATTACATATCTTCGTTAATTTCAATGTAATCTCAGTACTATTTGACTGCTCTATTTTCAATATCTTCAACTGCAAGGTAGTCATTAAGTTCAAATTATGTACCCTCAAAGATTTTTATATCTTTGAGCTTTGAGATGTCTGTGTGCAATTTCCAGATGCAAGTGGTTTATTAGTTGTCTGCTTTTCTTTGGATATTGCCATTTCTAGGAGAAGCAGGAGCCAAAGCCGGAGCCCTCCACGCGGGTTTAGGTATTCAGCTGTCGATGATGAAAACAGAACAAGGGTTGGCAGATCGATACGTCCTTGTAGAGATTTTGCTGTTGGGAACTGCAGAAGAGGCAGCCATTGTCATTTCCTTCACCATGATAAGCAAAGTTACGAGGATAGTAGGGAAAGTAGACACATGAAAGATGGACCCAGATATTGTAATTCTCGTGAGAGTAGGGATTATTCTCTTACAAGTCGAAGATCTAATGAAGCTTGTATTCATTTTGCAAAGGGAAGGTGTAGAGCAGGAGAATCATGCAAGTATGTGCATCATGGCAATTCTGATGAGTTTGATAAAGTTTCTGCAGATGAATCATCTTGGGAAAGGGAAACTGATAGAAGGCATATAGATTATTCATTCAAGCAGGGTGGCCCGTATTATCCAAACCACAGTAGTAATATTCCGTGCAAATTTTTTGCTTTTGGAAATTGTAGGAATGGTAAAGATTGTAGGTTTTCTCATGATAGACAAGCATTTACCAGCCCTATTAGAAGATTAAGGGATGATAGGTCAAGGAGTAATCAAGGTGAAGATAAGGTGTTGGACAGGCAAATAGTGAGCAATTCAGTTACTCCTAATGAAAGGCGAAGAGATGATAGACGGGGTTCAGATGGCAGTATGGCTGATGTAGATAGAGTTTGGGATGGTCCAAAGTCGAATAATTTAGTTGCTGTCTCTGATACTGCAAACCTGGTTGAGGACAACAAAAAAGGTATTTTAGGTGCCCCAGAACCTGGATTCATGGCTTGGCCAATGAATAACGGATTGGACCATAGCTCAGACAGGAACAGAATGCATAATGAATCACCGTTTACAATTGATAAGAAGGAAGCCAACTGTAGGACGGCAGAAAATGAAGCTGACAACATTCTCATTTCTCAGTCAGTAGGTGGAGGCTTTTGGCCTGGTGATGAAAAAATGTCTCCTGATTGGAATTATGGTGCAAGATGTTCCAGCCATATTAACGATGAGCATGGGCAGAATAAGCAACAAGGTGCTCCAGGTAATTGTTTGTTTATTGAGAAACATTTGTCTTTTGAAAAAAATCATTTAATAATGCTCGTGAAAAAAACAAAGGATATGGGGTTGTTACATTACAAGAATATGCTGATACATACATAAACCTTAACTTTTATACTCTTTTAACAGGACAAGGACTAAATCAGAATGTTCAGAATGTAACTGCTTTGCATGTGGTCGGACAGAGTCAAGCAACAGTTTCCATTGTTTCTCCAAGATCCAGAATTATTGAAGGTTTACAGAACCAGGAGCTCTTCACTAATTCCAATGACACTGTAGAACCAACTATCATGAATGCTAGCGCATTGCAAATTGGTTTAGGAAATACTCCAATTCAGAACGTAGTCAGCAAAGAACAACTTAGCTGCCTCTCAGCCTCTCTCGCACATTTCCTCGGAACAGATCAGCAGTTCCCACAACTTCACTCTACTAGAAATTCTTGTGATGCAAAGGACACTCTCTTCGGAAGCAAAATTGATGGGCAATCATCGAAGCAACATGATCCAATGTGTGATAGTATGGAGCCCAAGAATATTAATGCAAGTGGGGTCTCTCCAACCTTTTCTCCTAATACAAAGATTTCAAAAGATACAGCCAGAATTCCACCACTGTTATCTAACCCGGGACAAAATTTTGATCATTCTCATAAAAAGGAGACTAGCAAAATGGACGCTAAAAAAATGACAATCTCTCAATCTGAAAATAGAATTACAGAAGAGAATAGTCCTCTGGTAAACATGGGCCAAAATGATGGACCTGACGAGGCCAAGAAATTAAAGGACGTAAAAGGGATTCGTGCATTTAAAACTTCATTGGTAGAACTCATTAAGGAGATCCTAAAACCAACATGGAAAGATGGTAAAGTCACCAAAGAAGATTATAAAGCAATTGTGAAGAAGGTTACTGATAAAGTAACTGGTACGGTAAATCAGGTTCATATACCTCAGACACAAGAGAAAATTGAACGCTATTTATCAGTTTCAAAACCAAAGCTTAACAAACTTGTACAGGTTAGTGGTGGTTCTCTTACAAATTTCCGTCATATGTATAAAGGATTCAAAATCTTGTCTCCCATTTAACTAGGTTTTTTTAGATAATGTGAGTATGCATGCAGTTTCAGAAATCATTGAATTTTTGAATTTTCTATTAGGCTTGATTTGGACGTGGAAAGAGTTGTAGAATAGTTGTAAAAAAATGAGATTAAATGTTTTACCGAGGTGTTCATCTGTGCTATAGATTACACAATATGTAACTAAACTTCATCTAATATACATTGATCTCTTGTGAGGTTCACACTAATTATTATGAGATTCTTGATTTTTTGAAAAATGACGCCTACCTAATTATAAGTAGTGTTAACTCTTGACATTTTTTTTAATGAAATGAAATCACTCATATTTCCCTTATTTCAGTAGATGATCTAATTTTTCAGAGGACCTGTTTTGTTCAAACAAAAGAATGATTTTAGTGGAGGGAAGGGGAATGAAGAGGAGAGATTACTTTGGTTAGAGGGAGGGAAGATATTTTAATGCAGAACAAAAATACTTCGTTACTTTCTAAACCCTTTGCTCAAACACTTTGAAGAGTTTATAAACACCTTCTTTCCAATCCTTTTAATATTGGAGGGGAGCTTAAATTGTGAGGATTTTGCTTGTCTCCACTATAAGGCTATGAAGGGATATCATAAAATGAATGGAACGGAGCGGAGCGGAGTGAATGTAGGGGAATGAAGATTCCATTCCCATCGTTTGAAAATTTTAGGATGAAACAAAACAAATTCTTCATTCCACACAAATCAGAGGGGAATAAATATGGTGATAAGTGATGGAATGAAATGAAATCTATAGCTCTCTATTCCGCTTCGCTCTATCCGATTTTAAATAGTACTCACAAACAATGAAATACCACTTCATTTCATACCGCACATCCGATTCCATCAATCCAAACAAAATTTGAAATAATAGGAAAAAGAAAATTCCTCGGAACCAAACATACAGACCCTTAAAAATAACAAAGCAATGGAGGCTGGTGTAATTTTTTAAACAAGAGAATCCCTTCAAGTAAAGTGAACCTCAAGATATGTGTAATCATTCCTTAATAATCATAATATTGAACATAAATTTCGTTCTTGGGTCCTTTTCTAAGTAATTTTTTTTATTTCCTAATTATTATTTCTGTTGATTTAACTAACACCTTACTATTTTTCCCCCAAAAAATTAGAAAGTCTCTTTAAAAATAATGACTTGCTTCTATTCATAGGGTAAGTTGTTGCCTTTTGTCATTTGGTGGCACATGGTTCCTAGTCAAGAAACAAACTATCAGCTAACTAGATTAAGGTTGAGTTTGTCTACTCCTACCTTTTGCATTGGACCATCCCTTCTCTTGAATCCTCATATTGTTTCAAATGGTGTATATAAAGGATTATGATCTCCATGCCCTACTATCCTATCTCTTGTGTCAGTTTTGTTTTAGTTTATTTTATTGCTTGAAGATCTATGTCAGTTTCTGAATCTACATTTGCATTTTGAGACATTTGTAATGCCAATTTAGTATATTTTTTTAGCTTGTCTTAAAATTATTCTCTTATATACAGGCTTATGTGGAAAAGCTTCAGAAGGCCTAATGCAAGTGTCGAAAGTTGGCTATGTAATATATTTACTGTTTACCATATTTTGCTATAGTAGTATATTATTATTACCCTATTTATGTTTGCCCGTTGCAAGAAGTTTTATGCAATACTCTCTTTAGATAACTGGCTGATGTATAATTGATAAATCAAGCAGCTGCTGTATAAATATAAAATAAATAATGTGCTGTTTTTCTTTCTTTCTTGGTAGCATTTTAAGTGTAGTGTTGTGCTAACATTAGTTTACAACCCCCAACATTGGCAACTGAAATTTTTATGTTACCTGTTTGATACAATTGAGAAAATCTCCATATGTTAACTCAACTCATGTATGCAGTGTTTCATTCATCTCAAATCATGTGCTAGCTCCAGAACCATTTTTGTTCTTAGGAATTTTATATTTATTGTAGTTAAAAGATAATGCAGTTGTTGTAGCAAGTAAACTGGTGGAGACATTGGATGAATATATAATGACTTACATGTTCAGTTTTGGCTTAAATATTTTTATTTTGTACTAATTTAACTACATTTATTAGAGACAATAAACGATGTTAATATAACTATAACCATTCTAGAACATACATGCATCACAAATTAAAAAAAGTAAGGGAGTGTGAAACTTATCAAATGTGAGAGATGGATGATCTTGGCTTGACTATAGTAGAGTAAAAGTTGAGAGATGAGCTAAGCTTGAATGTATTGTAGTAGAAGTTATGTGAAAGATTAAAAAACTTAGAAGTGAGCTCTGTTTCAACTGGTTCGTATTTGAAGGAATGAAGGAGAAAGAAGAGGGAAAGACATGGCGTGAATACTTAAACAAATGCGTATAGATTTCAATCTTCGTAAGGTAAATTAATTTTGAAATCCATACTTTTTTTTAAACTTTGTTTTCCCTTGGTTTTGAGATGGTTTGGGGTGCGTTAGAATTCTAAAATCTAGACTTTTTAAAACCTTTGACTTGGCTTGGTTTGGGGGTGATGTTTGTTGTATATTTGGTGCATTAAAAAATTAGAATCCGAATCCTAAAGATAATTCTAAAATTACCCCAAGACATGTGAGAAAGACATGGGGTGGAGTGTAATGAACAACCCCACATTTTTAGTACATTAGTATCTAGTAAGTTCAATTTAGATTGGATCTAGCGGAATTCAAAATAAAAGTTATTAATTGCTATTCCCTCACTTATTTTGTTAAGGACCTTTCTCACTCCCCTATACCTTCTTTTAGGTTTGTGTGTAAAATTTCTCATATATATATATATATATATATATATATATATATATATATATATATATATATATATATATATATATACACACACGGACACACCAATTCTTCATACATGTTATTTCAAAGATGTATATAGGAAGGGATTTTAGGGTATGTTCACATATACATTTGTGAATTAACCTTTTTTTAATTCAAAAAATATTTTGGAGATGCATCTCTGAATTAGGTGAAAATATTTAAAGTTTGCGCCATAGTTTTCTCTTCTTCTTCTTCAAAAAAAAAAACATTCTCTCTCCCTTCCTCCACCCATTTTCAGTTCCCACTCAAGTTCAAGTTTAACATACTTCATTACTAATATACTTTGGAGATCATGTGGCTCCACATATCTTATACATATCTGAGACAAAGTGATATATTTTTTAATGCTTCATTTTTCATATTTTAACGAAATTCAACTCGATTGAGACTGTTTTATTTTTAACAGGAACATAAGTGTCTGAAATCTGTGAACCATACAAGAAAGATTCACAATCTTTATCAACTTCAGGATGAGTGGTTCAAAAGTGCACTCCATAACTCTGGTCTTATAGGTCTTTGTGCTTCTAGATACAACATCATCAGCCATGACATGCAAACTGCATTTGCTGACAGATAGCATAGTGAAACGTCATCTTTCCACATCCTCATTGGCGAGATTACTATTACATCAGATGATGTAGCTTACGTATTGCATCTTTCCATCAAAGGAAGGTTGCTTGATCATTCTAAGATCCAAGGGCTGATGAAGTGAAAATGACAGTGGTTTATTTGGGAGCTGATCCCACGAAAGCCTTTGAGCAGTGTAGAAGCACCAAGGGTGCACATGCCAAGTTTTCTTGCTTGGCAAAGTTGTATAACGACAACTTGTAGATAGCCGAACACGCAGACACCGATGGTATTTGGGTTGGCTACCACAATGAGTGTGCCCTGAAGTGTTTCTTGTTAGACGATGAAAACTTATCTAGAGGGTGGAGGTGAATACATACCTAATTAAAATTCCAGAAAAATTCTGATTTTGAAAAATTTATTTATCAACGAGTGTGAGCGGAAGAATTTCAAAATGAGTCATCTAAATGAAGCGTTACTGGAAGTCAAATATGAAAATATAACAAATTGGATATGGAATGAAATTGATAAATGGAATTAATATACTTCCATCAATTAACAACTTGTTTAACGTTTATAGCAAGATACTTAGTAATGATATTTCAAATGATAACAATCAAAAGAGTAAACTGAACAATTTGTCAAACACTTGGTGTAAAACACAGTTTTCAAAATTTTCCTTTGATTTGAACAAGCTAAACAATTTGCCAAACACTTGGTGTGCAATCAAAGTTTTAGAATTTTCCTTTGAGTTATGTTGATATTGTTAATTCTCTAGTTTATGATTGACATTAATTTTAGTGAAACAAAGTAAACAGCAACATGTTAAATAGGAAGTTCTAACTTGCAAAAACATAATGTTGAACATAATGTCCTATTCTGATCATTCGACATATGGCTGGAGTTTGTAGTCTCTGCTAGTGTGTTATCAATCCTGAATATTCTGGGAATATTAGGATGTTATCTGTGTCGACCAAGACGACGAAATCAAAGGAGTTAAACTAAGATGTTTTATCATTCGAAGGGACATGTCAAATAAAGATGTCATATGCAAAATCATTCGACATCGTGTCTGTGATCAGTTGGACAGTTGGATTCGGTTGATGTATTTGAGGTACATAATATTTTGGGAATATCCTATGTGGCGTTCAGTTTAAGGAATAAGATATTCAAGTTGAACTTAAGGAGAATTTTTAGTTTCTAATTATGGAGATAAATTAAGAAACTAATGATTGATGTCCTATAATTTAGGAGATATATCTACAGCCTTATTTGCAACAACCATCTGCAATTTTGAGGCCCTATCCAGCCAGAAGATTTTTATAAATAGAAGGTTTCAAACCTAATGTATGTATAAAACACATTGTAATGTTTATTTAGCCTTTAGGATTTGTGTTTCATCAGTCTTGTGATCCACTCTATAGTAGAGTTGGACTGTGTGAACTGTGAGCCACTCTTGTATTGTTTAATACTTGAGTTGGACTGTTATTTGAGTTATAACTATTTTCAATTACTCATAAGCTTTTAAGCAGTATTCGGTTGTGTGTCTTTGAAGTTTGTCTTCTAAAATTATTCTATCTTTATTTAGAGTTGTTACTGTCATTGTTTGTGACTGAAAGAAAGTGAGAGGGGTCTCGTATCTTGGAGTTCCTAGGTAGAAGTATAGAACCAGTAGCGATTACATGATAAGTTGTAAATAGGGGAGTTTAGATTTGAATTGATACTATCTAGTGGATTTCCTTCTTGGCTTGGTAGCCTCCAGATGTAGGTGATGTTGCACCAAACTGGGTAAACAATTCTATATGTTCTGTTACTTTCTGCATTGTAAATTATATTGTTATATTGTTAATTATTTTTCAACCAGATATTAGTGTCTCGACATCTCATAGGACATATGTTACCTGTATACCAGAATTTCAATTGGTATCAGAGCAGGCATCCATCTCTGTCTCTGGGTGAGATTCAGGGAATATACTTTCTAGTGTAATGAACATGGATGATAAGCTTACTGATGTAGTGAAGGAAGAAGAAGAATAGGGTAATTTGAAGAAGATATATGTTAAGTGGATGACAAGGGTACGTAAACACTCATATAACTTGTGAAAAATTCAAGGAGTGCAAAAGGTTATTTGAAAGGGACAAGAGGTGGAAGACCACCTGAAGTTGATCAACATTTTTTTGTTCCTTGTGGATTAGACTGTTGTGAAAAATGTCAAATATGATGTCCTGACATATCTGAAGGCGTGAAGAAAACACAAGAAAGGGGGCCTGGCATATCTGAAGGTGTGAAGAAAACACAAGAAAGGGGGGGGGGGGGTTGAATTGGGTTTTCACTTATTAATAAACTTTTTGCATATTGTACAACTTCACGTTGATTCTTGCTTCTAAACTTTGCTTATCAAGATTGCTTCTTATGATTGTTTCTAACTAATGCTTCTAACAATTGTAGAAATATAAACAAAGAAGAATAAGAAATAAGTAAAGAACACGAGATTTTATCCTGGTTCCCTTGATAACCTCAAGCTACTTCAGTATACCCTTCTGAGGTGATTTCGCCTTGAACTCAAGGTCTTAATCCAATATAATTGAACCAATTACATTTGCACGGGCAACCGCCGGTGACTAACATTTGATGAACCATTCAGGGATCCATTTCGGATATAACGTTCATGGCACAAGCTTCCTGCAAGTGACTAACATCTTCTAAGAGTCCATCTTAGTCTTCTTAGAGCTTCTGACCTAACTAGTGCTCTGAGAAACACAATACCTTTTAAAGCTTCATACTCAACTGGTCCTTTATAAGAATTGTTCAAAACCTTCCTAAAGCTTCTGACCTAACTGATCCTTTAGAAGGAACAAACAACTGTTTGTTTTTACAGGATTTGCTTACAATTAAATTCTTCTAGACAAGGAGTTGTAAACTCAATTAAGTACATCGGAAGATCCTAATACACACTAAAAATATTACATTGTATTTTATATTCAAATGTGTGATCTTCTTTTCTTCAAGTTGCTTCTTCTCAGACAACAACCCAGAGCACTTGAATGGTTGAAGTTTTCTTCTACATAAGCTTCTGACAACTTGTTGATCTTGACATAATATTGAGAAGAGCTTCTTCATCTTGATTCACCTTGGAACATTATGGACAACAACCCTTGTTCTCAAGTATCATGAAGCGATTTATCCTCTTTGTAGATTTGCAAATTACAACTTCCATGATCTTCTTCATTTTCTTCTACAACTTGATAAGCTTCCTTGCAACATATAAATTTGAGCACGGTGTGAATCAATGATTTCATGTTCGAGATTATCAATTAACATAATTCAAGATAACATATTTTTCTTCATGTTTTTCTTGATGTTGATACACCGATTGATAATTTTGTTGCTATCTTCCATCAACAGTAACTTTAAATATTGTTACATTTTGACACGTAGCAACAACATCTCAAACTAGTGATGCTTCCCTTTTTATAGCCAGTTAAAATATATCCGTTGGCCATTTGAAAAAGAGAGCTATCACAAAATAGTACTTCCATGTCCTACTCTATTCCACACTTTACGCTGGTGAGGAGGTAGTGGAACAAGGTTTTTTCCGTACAGTGTACCATTTTTACGACGTTAACAATATTGAAATTCTGGTGCCATCAGACTCAGGATGTCGTGACATCTGATCAAACATTGTAAAGAAGACAAGGTAGAATAAACAATTAACAGTGCATGAAACAAAAGAACACAAGGAATTGTTCACCCAGTTCAGTTCTAACCAACCTACATCTGGGGGCATACCAAGCTAGTAATGAAGTCTATTATCAGTAGTATTAATTCAGAGAGAAACCTTCCCTATTTACACTCCTCACTTAATCAGACTACCCAATTTCCCTTCTACCTAAGATACCACACTTAGATATGAGAACCTCTGATCACTTCCAATCACCTCAGTGATGTCTAGAAATTACATCCCAACAACTGCATCAACGACTTGGCTCCTAATACAATCAACTTAGATATACCTCACTCCAAACACAATTCAAAACAGTTTGAAGATACCTCACTTCAAACACAAACCAGTTAACTTATGACACAAACTAACTTGGAATTACTTCATAGTTTCTTCCAAGGACACAACTGCACTCATTGCTTCACAGCTTCTGAGTGAGTAAAGTAATCCTCTTTCCTACAGGCTTCGAGGTACAAATTAGTGACCATCCCACAATCCGGGTGGTTCACCTATAAACCAACTCTCCTAGAGAGTTATTACAGGCTCAGCCCTAAAAACTACATCATTACTAAATTCGGATGGTGCAAAAACTTAGGTTACAAAGCTTCTATTTATAACCCATTACTCAACTGGAATTGAGCCTTCAAAACATAACAAACTGCTGCTAAAACTGCTCCAAGATATTCTCCACAAATATCTCCATATTGTTATAACAACAATTAGAGAATAAACAAATATGCACCAGATTCTCCTATAAAGTCTCCCTAATATATTTCCATAATTTTGGGCTCATAGTAACAACAAGTAAGTTGTAACAATTTTGAAAAAGATTCTCCTTAGAAATATTCCGCTTCATAACAAAATCCAATCTATCAGCTCAAACACGATGTCATGACATCTTCTTCGACATGCTGTTCCAGATGTTGAACCATTTCAACACAACATGTTTCTTCATTAAATAGAACTTCAATCTGCTTTCTCCTTACAAGTTATAAATCCTATTTAACCTATTAGTGCTAAATTAGTTTTTACCAAATATAAAGCCAATCCTAAAAATAGAGAATCAACAATCTCCCCCTTTGGCTTATTTTGGCTAAAACTAATTTACATAACCTTTGTATTACAGAAGCATAATAAAACATACTAGGGTTTAAACAATTTAATCCAGCAGCAGCAATTTATAAGTCTTTAGTAGTCATTGTTTATGATATTTCAAACTTTTACAAGTGACAGTCTTCAGTCTTCTTTTATGATGTTGAAACATCATACTAGGACATCTTTCTGGCAGGTCCAACTCCAATGTTCTCTCTATTTTAAGGATCCCATAGATCACATAAAGTTTCTCTCCCTTAAAAGTTTCTCTTCAGAGATAACATAACATAACCACTTCTCGCCCTTTTTAGCCATAATAAGACAAAGGCTTGTTGAAGAAGAACTCACTATAGCACAGGAAAAATAACATCATAGGCACCATCTTCACAAAGAAGGAGAAATAATTAGTCCATGATGCACATGAGGAAGAAGATACTAAATACTCTCCTCAAACTGAGAACTATGCTACGACACAGATTGACACAACATCCTCTTTTGGAACACAAGAGGAAACTCACTAATATAAATAAACACTTGAACTATCCATTTACAGACATAGATAACCAAACCTCTATATTGGATAAATCAGAACACAAGACAAAGTTTGTGTTCATAACTCAAAAACAAGACACATAACAAAAATACTTGCAAAAAATGCAAGAACCAACAGACTCAGAATAGGATATCCTATTCAAAATCTTTGCGAAAAAAGCTGCAAATATTCACCTCAGACTTAACAACGTCTGAACACTACCCCTTTTCCCTATCTTTTCCACAAGTTGACAAACATAACCTTCACAGACTCTAAACTTACCCATGTTCGAACGAAGGACATGAGAGTAAGACAAACAAAGACACAACAAAAAGTGAAGGGAAGAAAAAGAAACAAAAAGACACTCTAAATACCTGAGCAACTAAAATAACATACCTAGACTATAACAATTATCTTGGTCAAGAAACGCTACTTCAATAAGAACCACATCAGGTGAATTTGTGCACTAGCTGAAGGCAATGAATGCCTTTAATATAACCTGTTTATTTTGGAACTGACAATTTCCAAAACATGCACCAAGTCAGAACACGTGATACACATCATCAATACACATCTTAGATGGAAATTTTAAGAACTATCCCTGATGGTCTTTAAGGATAAAACATGTCTTGAGATATGTCCTGACTTCTTGTTCGACATTGTTCTTCTGGCTTGAAAATATTTGTCTTTAAAAGACTTTGCATATGATTAGAAGCAGAACTGCACTATCTTTAATGATCTCAATACCCCTTACCCCCTGAGATACACAAAATAAGGATATCTTTGATGTTGTTCCTCATGATACTTGAAGTATTCTTTATTTGGAATTTTGCACAGTTTCCAAATTAGGAATCCTTAGTTTGCTTGCTTCACAAGATTCAGATTGCCATACTCTATAACTTGTAATAGAAGAAACCTCCTTGTTAACTATGTGTATAACTAATTATAAGTCTTCAAGCGATAAGTTTGAACCGTATCATCTTTCTTCAATCTCTGGTGTCTTCAACAGTTGTGATGTTACATCTTCATGTAGAACATTATCTTCTATACATCACAATCTTTATCTCTTTCTTCATTCAGAGTTCCACGCAATTATCACAAATATCCAGCTACCATCAAGATATTTGACAACATCTGTATGTATCTCCTTAGTTGAATCAACTCTTCAAATAATCATCTGATAACATTGCCACACATCCTTGACTTGTGAAGATAACAGTGAACTTTAGTATTGATATTTAGTCCACACTAGGCCATGAATTCTTCATACTGATACTCAGCTCCCGGCAGAGTATATAAATTTTGCATTCAGGCCGCACATCTAATAAGTACTTAGTCTCCCGTCAAAGTACCTACCAGTTAGTCAGTTAGAATTAACTACTCACACTAGATCATCCTGACTGATTACATCTTCACACTTATATTTACTCCTGGTAATAATACAACTTTCAATAACTGAAGACTTTAAGATGATGTTTTGACATCTGATACAACATCATCCATTATGGTTCTGGGGGTAACTTCCATAATTCCTTATTCATAACACTTGGAGGGAACACAAGAAGCACTGCAACTATCAGCTTTACATCCAAACAATTTACATATCAAGGAAAAATATGATCCACATCTTAATAAGCTTTTCTTCATACTCTCATTTTGATTTTGAGATGACGGATGCCATAGTATGTACCTGCAGAGGAGATTTCATCAACTAGGTTTCTGGAACAGACTTAATCATAGCATAACACAAAAGTATATAGATTCTTTAAGATAATTTGTCTTCCTTGATTCATCTTGACAATATCCTTCCTGGACAATATTTAGGGAATTCAATATTTATGACTATGATTTACTGTGGTTGAGACACAATATTCAGCTCCAAACAAAATCTATTCTATGGTCATGAACAACTCTTCACATATTTAGCTCCTTTGATCAGAAGAATGTACCAGATATAAGCCCATATTAATTTCTCATAAGGGGACTGAAGGAAGTACCTTTATGAGTCTTCTTACTTGCATTGAGATTTACTTTGATACTCCCATAAGCATAGGTCAGAAATAAACTAACATATAGAGTATAATAACCTATTGATCGTGTCCTGATCAACTGATAAGCAGATGTCTCCTCTTCCAGATCAGGAGCAGGTTCCAAACATATGTACTCACACTACATTTGTTTAGCACCCAAAACATCTGTTCTTTAATTGGTAGTTGCATATCAGTAATAATGTTCTAACATCTTATAAAACATATGTTCCATATCCTTGGAACACATCATCCTTGATAGTATTCAAGGTCTTAAAATAATTTGTAGATGCTTATGATAATCATTGATCAATTGATACTCACCAACTCTATTAATACATGCCTTTATGAGTGGACTCGAGAAGGATCTCAAGTATCTTTGACACTTTTAATATAGTTGTAATAATTTGCCAAAATATTCTGTTGATAAAAATAACCCTAGGATCCTTCTTTCACTATAGGGGTTGCATCAGAGGCTATGCAACATAAAATAACCATGCTTCAACAAAACTTACATAATGCTTACTCCACAATTTAATTGTAAGCATGACACATAAGGATTGAAAATAAATCAACCCTACAATATGCTTGCTTCTTCATCAAGCAATAAACTAGACCCAACCAATATCCTGACCATATGGAAACACATAAGCACAAGAGTTATCTTATCAATGTCTTCACTCCCGCATGAAGGTTTTGAAAATTCTCATCTCTGTGCTGAATATAGGCTGAACAATTCAATTCAAAATCTTCACTCCCGCATCTAGTCTTTGAATTTAACTTTCTTGTTCCAGCCTCTTTATCTTCTTTCTTCAAGAAGGTACAATAGTTTTGGTCAGGTTGGTCTAGTTCTCCACAAATAGGCCCATCCTCCACTTCTAGGGACCATACAATAAGAATACTCCTTGTTTAACAATTTTCTACCTTGTACACAACAAGAAAGTATCCTCTATGGATCTCATCCAGAAACATACATGATGCCTGCTCTGATACCAATTGAAATTTTGGTGCCATCAGACTCAAGATATCGTGACATCTGATCCGACATAATAAAATAGACAAGACAGAACAAACAATTAACAATGCAGGAAACAAAAGAACACAAGGAGTTGTTCACCCAGTTCAGTTCTAACTTACCTACATCTGGGGGCATACCAAGCTAGGAATGAAGTCCATTATCAATAGTATTAATTCGAAGGGAAACCTTCCCTATTTACACTTCTCACTTAATAAGACTACCCAATTTCCCTTCTACCTAAGATACCACACTTAGATATGAGAACCTCTACTCACTTTCAATCACCTCTGTGATGTCTAGCAATTACATCCCAACAACTCCATCAACGACTTGGCTCCTAATACAATCAGCTTGGAGATCCTCACTCCAAACACAATTTAAACCAATTTGAAGATACCTCACTTCAAACACAAACCAGCCAATTTGTGACACAAACTAACTTGGAATCACTTCACAGTTTCTTCCAAGGACACAACTGCACTCATTGCTTTACAGCTTCTGAGTGTAAAATAATCCTCTTGCCTACATGCTTCGAGGTACAAATAAGTTACAATCCCACAATCTGGGTGGTTCACCTACAAACCAACTCTCCTAGAGAGTTGTTACAGACTCATCCCTAAAAACTACATCATTAATAAATTCGGTTGGTGCCAAAACTTAGGTTACAAAGCTTCTATTTATAACCTATTACTCAACTGGAATTAAGCCTTCAAAACATAACAAACTGACATAACAAACTGCTGCTAAAACTGCTCTAAGATATTCTCCACAAATATCTCTATATTGTTATAACAACAATTAGAGAATCAACAAATCTGCAACATATTCTCCTATAAAGTCTCCCTAATATATTTCCATAATTTTGGGTACCAAGTAACAACAAGTAAGTTGTTACAATTCTGCAAAAGATTCTCCTTAGGAATATCCTGCTTCATAATAGAATCCAATCTATCAGCTCAAACACGATATCATGACATCTTTTTCGACATGTTGTACCAGATGCTGAACCATTTCAACACAACATGTTTCTTCATTAAATAAAACTTCAACCTAATTTCTCCTTACAAGTTATAAATCCTATTTAACCTATTGCTGCTAAATTAGTTTTACCAAACATAAAGTCAATCCTAAAAATAGAGAATCAATAGTTATCTTCTTTCCTTCTACACTTCAGAGGCTTTTGTGAGCATGAGTTTAGAAGTGGAGAATCTAACTTCTGGTTGATCAAAACTTCAAGTCATCAGAGTCTTCAGATCTTCGTCTTCAGCACTTGGTTTTGAAGAACCTTGTATCGTAACTAAAGGTTGAAAGAACTTAAAGTCTTGGATTATTCAGAATCACATTCTTTAGAGACTTCAACACATGGTCTTGTAACCTTGTATCGTAACCTAAGTTCAGAATAACTTCAAGTCTTGGAATATTCAGAATCATATTCTTCAGATTCTTCAGCACTTGGTCTTAATAACCCTTTGTGTCACAACCTAAGTTCAAAAGAACTTCAAGCCTTTCAAATCTTCAGAGCCACGTCTTCAGAATCTTTAAGCACTTGGTCTTCAGAACCCTTTGTCTTCTGAAACTTAAGTCTTTAGCATCTTGAAATAAGTCACACTTCTATCTTTAGATCTTCTGTCTGGTTTCTTCAGACGAACATATCAGAGTAACTTCAGAGCCTTCTGAAGCTTTCCTCGCTACTTGTTCAATAGAACCTTTGTAGCTTAGAAGCAGAATGTATTCTCTTCTAATGTCTTGGCCATGCCATTCATCAGAAGTAGAACCTGTTTGTTTATCTTAAAAATACAACAAACGTTAAAGTAACAAAATTTTTTCACTCAAACATACTCTTTGTTATCATCAAAACTCAGAGACACAATTGCATAACCAAATCTTGTTATAACATTCTCCCTATTTTTGATATGACAAAACTATGTATTTTGATGACACAATTTTGCATAATATCAGAAGAAAGTTAAACAAAATAATGTAAGGACTACTTAACCTTTACATGAAAATTCCCCCTGAATCACAGACTTGGTGAAAAATCTGAACTTCTGACTAAGGACCATCCAAGCAACAACTCCCCCTGGTTCCAACAGATCAGTTGAAAGATCTTGAGAGTCTTGATTCTTGAAGACACAACTTCTAAACTGAGAACTTGAACTTTAATGTCACTCAGACAAGTTCCAGAATCTCCAATTAGAATTTGACTTCGAACCAACTCTTGAGATTCTAGTGTAAGAAGTCAGATGCATGACTTTCTTCAGTTCAGATTCTTGAATCCTTTAAGCTATCTTTACTTCTTAACCTGCTTTGAATGCTTAGTGAATTTGTTTAGAGTTCCTTGGTTATTTTCAACAAATAAGCACACGTTATTGGTAAATACATGTTTATATATTATTCTTATGAATCATCAAAATCTTATTTCTACTTCTCCCCCTTTTTGACATCATCAAAAAGTATAAGCATAAATAATATGAAGTCATAGTAATAAACAAAACGATGATTTCATTGATTAATGAGAAATATTACACAGGATAATAATAGCACAAAATAATAACGAGAACTAAAAAACACTTAGGTTCTTTTAGAATAATATTAATCAAAATACACTCAATCTTCAAACTCCTTCACTGCATCTACCCTGGCACATTTTTCTTCAGCCAATGCCCCTTATGGTCCATTAACTCTTAATGCATCCCAGATTCCTTCTCTGATCATAAGCTGCAATATAATACTTCCATAAGGAATGTAGGATTCTGGTTGAGCTCTAGAGGTTTCAATGGACTCTTTTAAATGATTGAAGATGGTTTTGGGAAGATTGATCTTATAGTGATAAGCAAAAATAAATACAAAGACTCAATCATCATGAGTCATAGTGCTTCTGGCCTTGGAGCGAGTACGAAGATTGGACAACATAAATCTGAACCAAGTTTGAGGAGAGGGAAAAAGAGTTGAAGGATTTGTTGGTTCAAAGGGTGCAGAGCGATCGTGAAGAATCTGGAACTTTGATACCATCCCAAAATCAGACTGATAATCATCAATTGTGTCTCTAGATGAGACACACCCAATTACTTGAATTAAGGAGGAGAGACTGATAACAAAAGGAAGTCTAAAAATTTCAGACTAGATGGTGTTACCATCTTCACTAATTCTGGCATATTTCCATAATTATTTGACAAGTGTTCGCGTTAAAAGGTGTCGCGCTAGGGAATCGAATCATGAATTCAGATCCTCTGGCTCGAAACGATTTACTCTTTTGATTTGTTTATAAAGATGCCGCGAGCATCAAGCTTTATTATTTTCAACACAAGAAAAGATGATTTAATGATTATGAAAAAGGAAAGCATTAATACCCTCAATTGAGTTTGATATGCGTAACGACTAGCGCAAACTAGACGCAACGCATTGGGGAGATTCTGAGTAAGGGGGTTTGTTATATAAAGGGAATAGATGGAGCACCCTGAACATATATAGTTATCTATAGCTTTATATATGAATATGTTTGATATGTTTGTGTTTTAATTGCTATTTCTATGATTGGGAAAGTTTCTCCTTTGGAATTTTAAGAAGGATAGATTATGTGGGATCCTAGTGTTTGTTATTATTGTGCTCGCAAAGATCTTTGGATCTTATGCATACATATCCCCTAGTGGGAATCAGAGCATTTGTAGCTCGGATCTAAAGGGATCTATGGTTTGTTTGGTCTGAGGGAGATAGAAATCTGCTCGGCAAGGATGAGACCTTGTGCCTACGTATTCTCAAAAGGATGTTGAGAAAGTCAGAGCAATCGTAGTTCCCACTTATGCTAGTGGAAAGCAACGGGATGTTAGTAAGAGACAAAGACAAATGTCATCTTAATGAAAAATGTATCTAATCTATTCCATCACATACATTTTGAAAAGTTTGACTGATTAAAATCTTTCGTTGTAAGTCATCGGTGTTTTGCTCGAGTGTACAAGCGTTACCACTTACATGTTTAAGAAAGATGTTTTGAAAAAAAGATGATTAAATCTTTTAATTGTAAGCATTGGGTGTTTTGCTTGAGTGTACAAGCGTTACCACTTACAATTAAGAGGTGTTTTTTTATGTTTGAAAAGAGTTTGGAAAGTTTTTGATTGTATGTGATGTGATAGATGAGATACTTCTTCCATAGAGATGATAACTATCTAAATCTCGAGGAGAAATTGATTTAGATTTGGGATGCTTTTAAGAAGCCCATGGGTCCTTGTATTGTAAGCCCAAGAGGAGGCATTCCGAGGGTCATCGAGGGTCATCGGGGGTCCTTGTATGAAGCTCAAGAGGAAGCTATAGGGTATGGCTGGCTTTGGCTTTAAAAGGATTTCACAGGAAACCATCCTTTTGGAATTAAGAGCAATTTCACCGGGAAATTATACTCTCAGGATTCTATCCTAACGCGGGTGATTCTTTGTATTGGAAGCCCAATAGGAGGCTGTTAAGAGATTTCATATCTCTTTCATTGTATGATGCCCAAGAGAAGGCTAAACTCAATGAGGAGTTCTTTTGAAGCCCAAGAGGAGGCGACTCACAGGGAGTATTGTCTTATATGAAGCCTAGCGGAGGCTAAACTCAGATGAATGAGTTTTCTTATATGAAGCCTAAGAGGAGGCTGAACTCAGATAAAATGAGTTACCTTGTACAAAGCCCAAGAGGAGGCTAACTCTGTGGGGAGAGTTATCTTGTATAAAGCCCAAGAGGAGGCTAAATTGTGGGGAACCTATTGGTTAGACTAGTTGTTATGTTATAACTAGACAGTTGTATAAACAAGTGTGTGTGTGATATGTATTCACAGGAGTTTATGAAGGAAATATAAACAATGCATGATGTTTATTTACAAGAGTTTATGAAGGAAATATAAACAAGTGTCGTGAAGCGAGCGTTTAAAAGCGTAACTTGATTATTTACAAGTTTGAATGTGTACAAGGAAGTAAATATGTACACGAACGAGTATTTATGTACAGGAGGATGTGGATGTACATAGGAGGGTTGGGACTTACACCATAAGGGTGGCCCATTGGTTTAAAAGAAGTTTCACCGGGAATAATGCTCCTTTCAAATACCAATGGTATTCAGTGTATATACAGACGAAACGGAAAACAAACGATCGAAGTTTATCCGTGTTTGAGTAAAAAGTATCTATATTATGTACAGATAAAAATTTGTATGTATATGAGAAAGGATTTGATATGTACAAAGATATAATTATGTACATAAAGGAATGTTAGGACTTACACCGTGAGGGAGGCCCATTGGTTTGAAAGCAGTTTCACAGGGAATAATGCTCCTTTCAATACCAATGGTATTCAATGTAAAATGAAAACAAACGGAAGAAGTTTACATATTATGTACAGTAAAAGATGTGTACATAAAAGAATTGATATGTACAAAGAAATATATGTACATAAAAAGAATGTTTTGGGACTTACACCGTGAGGGAGGCCCATGATCGATTAAGAAATTCGAGAGAAAACGAACCGGTTTTATCGTTTAAATCGGATCGATCATGGTAAAAAGATGTAAGTTTGATGAAAAAAGTTTTGAAGAAATGGTTTTGAAAGTGTTTTTGAAATGTAAAATTCATTTATGAAAAGTTTTGAAAAGAATCGGGATTCAAAAGTTTGAAAAAATCACCTTTTAAAGTGGTTTTGAAAAGTGCTCAAAGCGTCGTTTTCGGCTCGATTAAAACATAATCAGATGAAAGTTTTTTCTGAAAATTTTTGCACTATCATAAAATAGATGTATTTATTGACAAGTGTACAAAAAATCACCTCAAAATTAGGAGTTTTGATTGGTTAAAAAAAATGTTAAAGTTTGTAAAAAATATGAAGAAAAATGAAAAGTTTGAAAAAAAATTGGTCCATGGGAGGCTTGAACCCAGGACCTGATGGGTGGATACGTGGCACAAAGACTTAAGAGTGAGCTGGAAACCGCTGGGGCAACAATGCATTCATGTATTGAAGTCAAACCACGTGTTAATATTATATTGGAAATTTTGAATTTGAAAAATAACAAGAACACGCGCGAACTCCATCCTCATCTTCTTTAATCCTTGTTCAAACCTAAATTCTTCGTTTCTCAATGAAAATGGATGATGTAAACATCAAACTTGCACGAATTTTAACAAGGAACACGATGGTAGTTGTTAATTTCATTTATTTTTGGTCTAACATGGTTAAATTTCTGATGAACACGAAGAACCCTAGAACTGAAAATCCTAATTGAAATGACGTATGATGGATGATTTTGTCAATTGGTTGAGGGTTAATGATCGTGAGGGGTGCAGAAAACAAATGGCCAAGAGTTTTTTCAAAATGAATCAAAGAATCATGGAGTTGAAGTTCGAGTTCTTACCTGTTGAAGCTGGAATCGAATTCTGGGTTTAAGTGTTTCTAGTTGTGTTTTAATGATTGTTTGAGCATCAACGGCCTATGTGGAAGGTGTATGAGTGGTCTGCACACTTCGAATCACCCTGGATCAATCCAACCAAGTCCACCTGCATAAGCTCGAAATAGAAACTGGATTTCTGGGTTAGAGGTGTTACAGGTTGTTGTTCATGATCTGCATCATCTCTATGATGTTTGTGGATGATGTTTGGATGATCAGAACATCAATTGCTCGAGCCAACCTATGAATTTGAGTGATAAGGCAGTTTTGGCAAGCATGATGAACATGGCATGTAATTATGAGTTTTAGCTTGATTTGTGTTAACTTAAGGTTCGAACAAGTTTCAAATGGACATTAAAACATTTTAGACACCAATTTGATCAGAGTTTTTCATTAGTTTTCAAAATTGCAAGTTTTCACAAATTGAACTATGATTCATGAATTTTCAAAGATGAAGAGTGAAAGCATGTACTTGCATGGCTTTGGTGTGTTTGAATTTGAAAATGATGCCTCTATTTATAGGCCAAGATTCCTGAAATGTTAGGCAAAGAGATTGGCTTTTGGTAAATCAAACTTGCCTTAGAGGGCAAGGAAGTCATTTTGCAAAGGAAAAGGAAACTTCCTTTTTTAACCATGTGTGAAAATATTCAACTTGATCCAAACTTGTCATAATTACTTCTCACTGATTTTTATCAGTTCTTATCCCAATTTGGCAAGGTGGCATTGCTTCTAGAGGAAGAAATTCAAAAATGACCTATAATTTTGAAGTTTTTACCTTGAAATCCATGGTTATGGAGCCTTATGTTTAAATTTCAAAAGTATAGCTAGACTCCTTGGATTTGAGAGTTCTTGGACATTTTGGAAAGCTTGTTTCAAGGGCTACAACTTTCATGTTTTGAGTTTTTTTCAAATCAAAGTGGAACTATGTGAAAAAATGCCATGAAGTTTGGAAAAAGTGCAAAATTTTAACACTTGAAATTTTTTCTAAGTGTTGAAAATTTTGACTTTTTGTTGACTTTTCCAAATTCTTTGACTTTTTATGATCATGATGGATCATTTGAAGTATTTTGATGATGGAAAAAGTTTTGTTTTGAAAAAATTGACCAAAAGTCAAAGTTTGACTTTTCTGTGCAGATGAAATTTCATCAGATGTTTCAAAAATTGACTGATGAAGTCTGTGAACTTTTGTGATGTTTTGAATTCAGAAATTAGGTCAAAAGGTTGTATCTAAGATATAAGGACCAATCTCTAACCAAAAAAGTCATTCATGGCTCAAAAAATCAGAGAATACTCATGCTCGACCAAAATCCTAATTGGTCGATCCTCGATTGATCAATGAGAAAAGTTGGGTATCTGATGATCGGAGGTTGATGATTTGATCAAGATAGGTCAAATGAAGTGAGTAAAACTCAAACCCTAGTTGGTTGCCTCTTGAATCAGATGAGAATTTGATGAAACCCTAATTTTGACCTGTGAATGCTACACCTGATTGATTCTGTTCTGAACTGTTAGTGATGCAATGATGCAAATGTAAGGTGGTATATTAGGTCAAAAATTGGGGTATGACAACAAGTACCAAAAGAATTGGTCCGGTAAGCAGAGAGTAATAGCCATACCAGGATTGAACCTGCATACTCCTGACAATATCCTTCCCATGGTACTTGAGACGAGCAAGAACATGGCGTTTTTCTTGGATTAGGTCAAGGGTTTCTTCATTACCATGGAAAGTTAGGGAAGCTATTGGTTTGTGATATAAAATTTAAGCAGAGATAGGTTAGACTAGTAGGATAAGTTGAGGGTGATAAAGGAAAACAACGACCAGTGCTATTTATAAGTTACTAGAATAGAAAGAGTTAATGAAGAGATGGTTGAGATCGCCTAGATAGGTTATGATTACCTAGAGTATGCTAGAAGGAGCAGGTATATGGGAAACGAAAAATAATGATTATTTGTATTAATGTGGGAATATTCCCAATATAAGAAAAAAAGTTCAACCAACTATTTACTTTAAAAAGGTGGAAAAACTTACTGACATACGTTAAAGATTTGATGTTTTACTTGTGCTTTTAGAAACGTATAAGATACAATCATTAAAAGTTTTAATTGATTTATACTGTTTTTAACCACTAGTCATGTCAAGTATTAAGTTCATATTAATTAAGAAAAGACTGATAGTAACACAAAATTAAACAAGTTCATTTAATAAACAAGAAACATCATACATAGTTTGAAGATAAAAATAGATAGAAGACAAAACAACACTATTGACCATGATTGAAAAGACACGAACACATTCGTCTAACCACTAAAGACTTCACATTTGGCTTTCAGCGGATAGTCTTCACAGTGGTTTTTAGGACCATATTCTGCCAATATTTCCTTGATTGAATCCACTATTTCATTCTGGAAGATAACTTCAGACAAAATTCTTCCATAAGGAATGTACGATTTAACCCGATATCTGTTCTCAGCAACGGAGTTCTAGAGGAAATTGAAGATAGTCTGAAGAATACTAACTCTATATTCATTAGGCAGAATACAAATGAGGGCTTTGTCATCGTATCTCAGAAGATATTTATTTTCTCCTATGGGAAGGAAATTAGAGACACATAGATTAAACCATTCTTTTGTAACAAGCAAGAGATTTCCGGGGTTCAGTGGTTCGTAACCAGAGGACATGTCATGAAGAGATGAAAATCTATCAGACGCGAGGAACATGCTTATTGCCAAAGAAACAATCATTCCAATATCTTCACAGCCAGTCACCGATGTGATTGAAAAAGGATTGATGGAGATGGGACAATCACAAACATAAGACTCAATACAATCATTTTCAAAATCCAGGTAAGCATGTTTCCAAAAATCTTTTACAAGGTTAACATACACTGGGTTCTCAAGAATGGTGAAATACCTAGACCAATATTGAAAATAAGAAACACTAGCAGTAATACTGCCAATGCATCTTTCTCTAGAAGAAAAATCAATTCGTTTCTCAAAAATGATCTCCAGAAGATCTTCATTACCGAGAAATGTTACTGGAGGCATTACTTTGGAAAGTTTGAGACCAAGGACACAAAGATAGAAAGGAAAGAGAGAGAGAGAGAGATCTTAAGAGGAGACTGTATTGATGAAACTACTTGGAAGAGTACACACACACACACACACACATATATATATATATATACACATACACATACACACGTCTAGGACGTTGAGGGTAGTACATAACTGCATGAATGACGATGATAACAAACATATATAAGACAAAACTATCAAGAGATGGGAGTGGATTAAATTAGTCTCCAAAGAAAGTAGAGTACTAAATAGAGATCTTATATGTATATGCATAATCAACCATAATAGATTTTACCCTCACAAGTGACATCTGAATTTTACTTAATTTCAACAGGATAATCTTAAATTCTATCAAGAGTTTTGATCAGATGCAATTCTATAAGAGATACTACAGAAGATAATGAAAGAGGACATACCTTAGAGATCCTGAGATCTTCATTGATATTCTTCATCTAGACATCCAACTTCATCAAGCTCTTGAAAGTGTACCATATTTCTCAAGATTGATGATCATACCATACATATTCAGAGTGTCTTATCATCAAACGTAGGTTTTGACACTTATGTCAGATAATCTTGTTCTCACAGTACTTGACTAACTGTGCTTCAAAGATTCTAACTTAAGGAATCTATTCATTTAAGTTTCTCTTCTTTATGATTTAGCATCATATATTTGAAGATCTTCTTCTGACTTCGACTTTGGCTTTTCTTAGATGCAATTTCTGATTAGTTTCATTCTATGTATGTTTTCTCCAGAGTGTTCTTTCAGATGTTCTGAACCTCTCATATATAAGTTACTCTTACTTCTTGCAATAGATATTTTCTTGCTTTCTCTGATTTTGAGAAGAACTTCCTTCTTCTAAACTTTGGTTCCAAATTCCTTGAAAAAAATATTCCCTATCGTCTTCTGTATTTAGATTCCAAAATCTTCTCCGATACTCATATCATCAAACTCTGGTGAGTTTGAGTGGAATTTGTAGTATTGAGATAACTTGGCCCAACTTTAATATTGATCACATTTTTGATGATCAACATGCTTCTTTTCCTCAGCGGTCTTTAGTCTTTTTGCAAATCTTCTCAACAGACTTAATATGCATTAGATTTTCTATATGCTAGATTTAGATATTCAGACTTGAATAGATTTCTTCTCAGGAATATGAATTCATCTTTTCATAATTTTCTGACAAATTTCTACAAATCTTATTATGAGGTTCTTATGTATCCTAACAGAAGAACAACATTCTTTCTTCTTTGCTTGAAGGAATTCCTAATGAGATCTTATGAGAAAGTCAAGGGTGGACTAATCCGTTTCTTGAAAACATCTTATATTCTCAAGGAACTTAATCTTCAGCAAGCAATATCTCATGTCTTAATCTTTAGAAAATCTTCTTGAATTGCTTCATAACTTCGATTTTAATTTTCTCAGACATCTCATGACGCATACAACGAATCTTCTGTTTTTTAGGGAGAAAACCTTCTTTCGTTGGTAATCGGTGTACCACAATGTCGATAGCTAAACCTGACATATCTTCGTAAGACCAAGCAAAAATCTCAATGTAATCTTGAAGCATCTGGATCAATCTTTCCTTAACGTTGTTCTCAAGACCAACTCCTATCTTGACTTCTTTTCTGTATTCTTCGGTGCCTAGATTCACAATCTCGACTGGTTCTTCGTGCGGCTGTATATCCCTTTCCTCTTGTTGTAGTAATCTGGAAAGTTCTCCTGGAACTTCACAATCTTCCTCGGCTTCGTCTTCGGCTTGGTTGATCGGATTATCAAAGTCATATTTAGCAATAGAAGAGTCGTTATCAATGGGATCCAGAGTGAATATGTAGTTTATTACATGGGTGTGTGTAAGAACACATAGCTTTTTCAAAAATGTGATAAAGTAAAAGAAAGACAAAGAACACAAAATTTGAATGCAAAAGTCCAATGATTTATTGAATGAAAATATGTGAATGCGAAATAATAACCCTCACAAATGAACAATTATGCCCCGGGTAAGGCATTTAGGCTTAAAGTTTTATTATTCAGAATTATATAAAACTTAAAAGCATAAAACAAAAAAACACTTACTCCTGATTAAAGGAGATTAGCGTAACATCATTTGTCGTCCAATTGTTGAGTCCATTTCCGGTAGTAGGGAAGTTCCAGTTGTTGATGTTGAAGTCACCATCATCATCTTCTATAACATGAATTCCATTCTTGTTGATGCGGAACGGAGGTCCACCAGCACGTTTGCGACGTACCATCTTCTTACCTTTTGAGGTGAAACCTAAACTAGACTTATCATATTGAATGGAAAATCGGGTAACTGACCCCAAATAGTGCATCCCCCTTCTTCAACTATAGCTCTGGCATCCTTCAGCGAGGCCATCTTTGATGGAACTCTAGTAATCTTAGGAGTGACAAGAGCGTCGATAGGCATCACTCATGGAACCACTTCAAAAGTTTGACAGAGTCTTGATAAATTTACCTTCCATTTCAATGTATCAAAATGACTGCAGATGGCTCACCATATACTCCTCTTCTCCACAGACAGTAATAATTTTCCCTTCCACTGGGTTCTTCAATTTCTAATGCAAGGTAGATGTAACAGCGCTTGCCCCATGTATCCGGGGGTGTCCAAGCAAACAAGAATAAGCTGGGAGAATATCCATCACAAAGAAAGTAGAGTCAAAAGTCTGGGAGCCTACTTTGATTGGAAGGTTGAGCTCTCCAAGTAATGTTCTCTTCGAACCATCAAAAGCTCTTACAACTATGTCACTGGGTTTCATCACTAATTCTTTAACATCAAGTCTCTCTAGAGAATTTTAAGGAAGGACATTCAAAGCAGAGCCAGTATCCACCACCACATGAGACAACGTAGTGCCCTTACACTCCATAGAGATGTGCAAGGCTTTGTTATGTTTTCTTCCGACAGGAGTCAAATCAGCATAAAGAAACCCAAACCATTGTGTGCGGTCAGGCTAGCAATACAACTTTCAAATTGATCAATGGAAGTTTCTTGCGGTACATGAGCGTTCTTTAGGAATTTCAACAACGCTTTAGCATGAGCTTCAGAGCACAACAATAGAGATAACATGGATATTTTGGATGGAGTTTATCCCAAATGCTTCACAATATTGTAATCGCTTTTCTTAATAATCTTCAGGATTTCCGCCATCTCTTGCTTGGAGGCGTCTTCAACAACTTCCTTTGGTGTTTCTGTCTGGGCAGGCTGTGCTACTTTCTCTTTGCCCCGAGCCTTAGTGGTTGGCTCATCAGCAGGAATGTGGACTGGTACAATAGTGTCTTTTGGAGGAGAGATATCTGGAGAAAACACTCTTCCGGTTCTGGTTACTTTGCTTGATCTGGTGATATTGTTGACATCAAGATTATCAGCTTCAACTGTGTTATCTTCAATGGCCAATGGCTCTTGTTTGACGCCATGGTAGTAAACTTCGGCTCCATAATTCTAGGGTATAGCTTTGTCAGAGGAATATGGAACTGGTTTAGGTGAGGTAATAATTAGAGGTTCCACTCTAGGTACAAGATCGACAGAGGTGATTCTTATTGTGTTCACGTCGGCATATTCTTCGGGATAATCATCATCTTCCCATCTAGTTGCTTTGATGTCTTCAATTGCAATCTTGGAGCTTTCAGGGATGGTGTATTTCACCATGAAATCAAATTTTCCACTTGGCTACCTCAAGGTATCCCAGACTTCTGGTGTGACTTCTTCAACGCTCACGTCTTCAATTTTCAGATTTTTAGCAACATCTTCGCACAAACCCTCTACAGATGGAGTTTTCATGAACAAAACTTCTATATTATTTATCAGGTGTTGAACACCTCTCTTCAACCAGGCACAACCACTGGATTCGTATGCACAATAGCGCCAGTTGTCAAAACATCCTGAAAATAAACCGACTTATAGTAGATTCTTCTTAACAATCATCAGGGGAGTGGTTAACTCATTCACATCAAAGATATAAGAGTCGTTATCAATGGCGTTGGCACTCTTTCCATGATAAGGAATTGCTGCGTTGATCATATTTGGGGTTTTGACATGAGGGTCAAATTCAATTTCTTGAGCTTCAATCATGTCTTGGATCTTGTTCTTCAGGGCCCAACAATTGTTGGTGTCGTGCCTAGGGATATTGGAATGGTACGCACACCTTACGTTAGGATTGTACTTCAGAGAAGATGTGTTGACATGCTGAGGTGGATCTCTCAAAGTAATCAACTTTGATTTTAACATGTGTTGTAATGCTTGAGACAACGGCATATTGATCTTCGTAAATTATCTTCTTGGCGCATTCTGTCTACGCATATTGTCTAGTTGAGGTTGTACTGGTGCAGGATTGGAGATCATGAATGCCCCCACAGATTGGCGACGATCATTTTTATCACATCTCTTTATGATATACACAACACTGGCTTCTTTCTTCCCACCAAAAGACCTCTTCGCAGCATTTGAAGACGTTTCGACTTGAATTTTTCCACTCTTGGATCCAGCTTCAATACGTTCTCCTGTAAATATCAGCTCGATGAATCCGGTCGAAGAATTTCCAATTAGATGATTGGAAAATGGATCAGTCAATGTACCCATGAACATATCAACCATTTCCCTATTAGACAAGGGTGGCTGGACTTTGCCTGCTAGATCTCTCTATTTTTGAGCGTACTCTTTGAACTTCTCCTCACGACCTAAAGACATACTCTACAACTGCATACGGGTTGGTTCCAATTCATCGTTAAACTAGTACTATTTGTAAAAAGCATCTGCCAAATCATTCCAAGTGTGAATGTGGGTATTTTCCAGTTGATAATACCACTCTAACTATGCTCCAGACAAACTCTCTTGAAAGAAATGCATCCACAACTTTCTATCAGCAGTGTATGGTTGAATCTTCTAAACATAGGATTTCAGATGAATTTTCGGACAAGAAATGCCATCATACTTTGCGAAAGTAGGAACCTTGAACTTATGGGGAATCACCACTCTAGGAACCAGGCTTAAATCATCAAAATTCAACCTTGACATTTTCAGATTTTCCACAACACTCAGACGGTCTTCAAGTAGGTTATACTTCTCATTGTCAGGAGGATACTTCTCTCTCATGTAGTCTTCTTCTTCCTCTTCTTCAGACCCATGATGGCTTTTTCTATTGGCCTTGATAATTCCTTCAGTTTCTCCTCTCTTTTGCGAGAACTCAAGCTGTTTGACTACCTTGACAGGACCTCTGAACCTTTTCCCCTTGTTGAGAATACCAACGATCTTCTTCTTCTTTTTCTTGATGATGAGCTCTTTCAGATCTTCCTGTCCTTGGGTCAAGTTGGTGAACTTCTCTTGGAACTGAGCGTTCTGAGCCTGGAGATCTTTGACAGTTTGTTTGAGAGCCATTTATGCTGAAATAAACAGCGAGAAAATGAGAAAACCGGTCTTCTGAGTACCTGTTATGGAATGATATGCTATGATCTGCAATGTTTTCAAGGACCTTAGGAATTTAAATTTGATAAAAAAAACAAGAACAAACCTTTTATTAGTTGATTAGTAAATACAAATGAATGTTTAAGCATGAAATAAAACTCCTAGCATTTTAGGCCTCCCATGGACGCTTCCTCTTTGTGTTGGCATAGGAGTTAATGCTCTGTTCTTCATGAAGTAGCTTCGTCAGTTCTAATACTCTTTTCTCGCTTGCATAGCATTGGAATTCAAATGTATCCCTTTCTTCTTTAATCTGAATCCAGGATCTGTTTAATTCTTCGAAATCAGTAGGCATATATGGATGAAGAATGTTATAAGATTCATCGCCTTCGGCAACATGTTCCATAATTATTGGTAGAATACCAATATATGGCATCATGAGATTTTGAGCACGAGGTCGTACCCATTTGAGGTAAGGTTATCAAGGAATGAAATTTTTATGATCCAATGTCTTGGTATCAACCTTCTTCACCATGTCCCATGCTTGTATTAATCTTTGACGATAATCTTGGAGATTGTTGTCACAGTCAAACACAATGCCTTGGATAAGCATGTCATGAGGACCATTCCTTAGAGCATAGCCAAATTGACGTAGCGCTAGAGAAGGGTTGTAAGTGATACCTCCCTTTATGCCAAGGAGTGGTACATTAGAGAATTCTTCACAACACTCAATGAAAGTGAAGTTTTTTTGAGAGTAGAGACACCAAAAAATATCTGAATAAGAGTGTGACATCAATCTTTGAGACCATTTTAGACCTTGTTCATTCTTCATTACTGTTCGGGGGAAAGTGAGAAATAAACCACATGGATAATAACGGTATGCAACACATGAGAGTTCCTTGTCTTTTCATAGTACGAGTGTGAAGAAATGCATAATATCTCCGAGCAAGGTAGGCACAAGATTATGAGTGAGGAATATCTTGATGGTGTTTACGTCTACGAATTGATCTAGATTATGATATAACACCAAACCATAGATTAGGAAAGCTAAAATATTTTCGAAAGCGTCGAAACTCATAGCCTTTAAGAATTCTCGAGCCTTTTTTATCAGAAACTTAACAAGCAAACCCTTAACTCCACTTCTTGTTTCCCAATTAGCTTCAATGTCTGACCACTTTAAGCAAATAATTTAAATAAAAGAAAAATAAAACATTTTTTGTGTCAAAAATTAAATAAGTATTTTTAAAACCTAATTCTAAAAAGAAAATTATTTTTAGGGTTTTTTTAATGATATTTAGAAAATATTTTTAAAAGAAATTAAATAAAATAAATAAATTAAAAAGAAAATAAGAAAATATGAAAAAATAGGGTTATTGAAGAAAATTGCCAAAAAATAGATTGGAAGAGGCTGGGTTCGAACCCAGGTCCTCTTGGTGATAGGTTAACACGCTTGCCATCTGAGCCACCTTGGTGTAATAGAACAAAAACCAAATAATATATAATAAAGTAAAATTTTAAAATATATTTCAAATCAGAAAATGCGCGCAAGGGTTTATCGTCCCCGTTTTTGAATACAGGCTTTTACCTATGGACGTTGTTCGTGGCTAAAGGCTTTACCCATAGCCTTGTCCGTCACTATAACTCATGCACATTTTCAAAATCAAAGATATGCAATATAAATTAGTTATGAAGCCATGGATCGATTGGAATCGACCTCCTGAACACGAATATGCATTTATTTTCGTCTAATTTTGGATGAAACGTAAAGCCCTAATCTGAAGCTTAAAGCCCTAACAATGGTGAAACCTTCACCCTGCACTTAAACTTCAATCAAATTATCCAGAAAGCATCGAAACTTCATCACAAACACAGATATATGGTTAAATTCAATTAAATATGCATGTATGTAAGAAATCAAAATTCAAAAATATGAGGTAAACCGTGATCGTGTTCTTGGTGTTCTGGATGCTTTGGTCGATTGTGAAGGTCTGTAATGATTCAGAGAGCACCCATGAATCGACTGGCAACCTTGGAATGGCATGAATCGACTGAATTCTTGGCCTGCAAGTTTCTTGAATGTCACGAATTTTTGCACCTTGGTTAGGGTTCTTGAGGCAGGGAATTCGTGTGTTTTGCATCTGGCATCCTTGTATATATATATATATATATATATATAAGACAAAATTAGGTTAATAATATTGATCAGAAATCAAGCTTTGAATGCAAAGATATTTGATTGGAAATCAACATCAAATCTTGCTATTTTTTATCTTCAATCAACTCCAATCTCATGCTAATCAAATATTTTCGAAATTGACAGCTTGCTATGAGTTGCTTGGACCTCAAGAAGCTCAGATTGACAGCCTTGCACTCACCACATTTATTTTTGTATTTTATTTTAATTAAAATTGAATTAAAATGAATTAATCCAAAAATAAATAAAATGAATAAAACCATGCCATGTATATGGGCTTAGAAGCTCTTGGAAATGTTAGAAACAAGTTTGGATTAAAGAAACATATGCCCATTTGTAAAATTTTCAAGTTTGATCAATATTTTTTTCATGCATTTCTTCAAAATTTCTAATTTTGCCCAAGCCATAACTTGCTCAATGTTTATCATTTGAGAGTACTATTGGACTTTTTATAAATGTTAAGATGTCCTATAAGATTTCCTTTTGGTTCCATCTTTATTTAAGCTTCCATGCTCATGTACACTTCTTTGAAAAAAGATGACTTTTTGTTGACTTTTAGAAGGACCTATAATGTCTTGACCCATAACTCTCAAATGAAGCATTTTTGGACAAACCTTGTGAGACACAAAGTTGTAGATAATTGAATTCCCTTTAAAATGAGATTTGGTGGAAAATTTCTGATGAAGCATGTGAAAGTTATGCTTGGTCAAAGTTCTGTTGACTTTCCCTTAGGAAACCCTAAGTTAGAAACTTTTGACTTTTGATCATTCTTTGAACTTTCTTGATGAATCATGATCAACTATTGATTAAGTGATGAATGTGACTTCAAAATATTTATGTTGAACAAAAATGATGAAGTTTGACTATATGTTGACCATAATTGACTTTTTGTCCAATACAACTGATTTTCAACTATTTGAGTAATTGACTGAGCAAACTTAGGCTATGAGGCTTAAAACTTGACATAGTGATACTTTGAAACATATGAGGAGGCATGATGCTCATTTGAGACATTAGAACTTATCTGTGTATTGAGAGAAACAAAACCCTAGCTGTGGGTTTGATGGCTTGTGACAGGGTTTGTCTGATCAACCTTTGAGGAATTCTTGAGTATGGAGGTGTATCTTGATCTCAAAAATAGAAGGGAAAATTTTGGGGTATAACAATGTGCTTCTTAATTTTCCTCTTATGCTCCACAAAAGGAAGGTTCCTTGAATTGAGGGGAAGTGTCATTCATCTTCTTCCTCGTCCTGTACACCAAAATACTTCAGTACTTTCTGCTTCTTTCATCACGAGGTTACTATTCTATGGTGTTGAGTTTGGTGTGTTGCAATAGAATTCTGAAAAGATGTTGAACATGTTGTTTTGACATCCACCTGATTGAGAAGATGTATTATCTATGTTGTTGTGTTTAGAAGGTTTTAAAGATTAATCTCTTATGCATATTTCTCCTGTTAAAGATGAAGTCTTTTTTAATGTACTCAAATCTGAATTATAATCTATTAATTTGTTTTAGCCATAATTTGCCAAATGGGGAGATTGTTAATTATTTAGTTTATGGTTGGCATCAATTTTAGTAAAATAAATTAAGTAGCAATATGTTAAATAAGATGTTCTAACTTGCATAAAAATAAGGTTGAACATAATGTCCTATTCTGATCATTTGGCATATAGCTGGAGTTTGAAGTCTCTGCTGGTGCGTTACATCTCTTGAATATTCTAGGAATATTAGGATGTTATCTGTGTAGACCAAGAAGAATAAATCAGAGGAGTTAAACTAAGATGTTTTATCATCAAAAGATACATGTCGAATAAATATGTCATATGCAGAATCATTCGACATCCCGCTTGTGATCAGTTGGACAATTGGATTCAGTTGATGTATTTCAGATGCAAAATATTTTACAATATTATGTTATCTTATGTGGTGTTCAGTTTAAGGAATAAGAGATTCAAGCTGAATTTAAATAGAATGTTTAGTTTCTAATTGTGGAGATAAATTAGGAAACTAATGATTGAAGTCCTATAATTTAGGAGATATATCTACAACCTTATTTGCAACAGCTAGCTGCAGTTTTGAAGCCCAATCCAGCTAGAAGATTTTTATAAATAAAAGGTTTCAAACCTAATGTATGTATGGAACGAATTATAATGTTTATTTAGCCTCTAGGGTTAGTGTTCCATCATTCTTGTGATCCACTCTATAGTAAAGTTAGACCGTGTGAAGTGTGAGCCACTCTTGTATTATATTATACTTGAGTAGAATTGTTAGTTGAGTTGTAACTATTGTCAATCACTAATAAGCTTTTAAGCGGTATTTGATTGTGTATATTTGAACTGTGTGTTCTAAAATTATTCTAATTTTGTTTAGAGTTGTTACTGTCACTGTTTGTGACTGAAGGGCAGGGAGAGGGGACTCATATCTAGGAATTCCTAGTTAAGAGTATAGCACGGATAATGATTAAGTGACAAGTTGTAAACATGTGATTTTGACTTTGAATTGATATATATATATATATATATATATATATATATATATATATATAGTGGATTTCCTTTTTGGCTTGGTAGCCTCCAGATGTAGGCGATGTTGCACCAAACTGGGTAAATAATTTTATGTGTTCCTTTACTTTATGCACTGTAAATTATATTGTTATATTGTTCATTGTGTTTCATTAGGATATTAGTGTCTCAACATCTCATAGGACATCTGATACTTACATACCAGAATATCAATTGGTATTAGAGCAAGCATCTTGCCATGTCTCTTGGTAAGATTCAGGGTAGATACTTTTTGGTGCAATGAACAAGGATGATAAATTTATTGATGTAGTAAAGGAAGAAGAATAATGGGGTAATTTTAAGAAGATATATGTTAAGGAGATGACAAGCGAGGTCTACGGGAACACTCCTATAACTTGTAAAAAATTCAAGAGTGGAGAAGGTTATTTAATAGGGGAAAGAGGTGGAAGACCACCTTAAGTTGATTAAGATTTTTCTATTCTTAGTGGATTTGACTGTTGTGAAAAATGTCAAATATGATGTCCTGACATACTTGACAGGCTTACAATTTATTTATCTCAACATTGTTGTGATTGTAGACCCTACTGATTGATACTTTGATGTTTTATTTTGTTTCTCTGTGGGGTGTGTTTTATTCCTTCTGATGTTTGGATGCTATGAGATCTCTCTTGATATGTAAACTTGAGTGATTCACATTAAGTTGGTGTACTGTTTTTTTCTTAAGGAGGATTAGTGTTTATTTGGGACATGGCTAGTAAAGGTCTTGTATGAAGCTTTCTGGCATATTGCTTTGTTGGTGAGCTGTCGTGTCTCTAATTTGTGTGTTTGATTTATTTTTAAACCTTTGTTGTTCCGTTATCACCTAGAGTGTGTTTCTTGTGACTTTGAGTTGTAAATGAAGAGTGGTTCTCCATAAGTGTATCTGAAGTCAAACCTATGGTAGTTCCAAATGTCTCTGGTGTTGGGGCTTTAAGGAAAAACTTAATGATCTGGTTTCATTTAAAGGTTTATCATGTGATGGGTGATACTTGGAAGATAGCTGCAACCAAATTATGAAATTTTACAAAGATACTTGAGGAGTATCTCAACTCCACTCACAAAGGCAATTATTAATGTGCTTTCTAGAAGACCCGGTATATAAATGGTAAAGAAGTCAGGCATAAAAGTGACAGATCATTGAAGAAAGACAAGAGTCCAACTAACTTCATATAGATTGTTTTCGGATCTATGATAAATGATCACTGGGTATGCTCATGGAAGGATGGTCATTTGTGGAAGGGTTGGTCTGAATTGCATCCGCTAATGCTAAAGGAAAAGGGAATTAGCGGGAGAATTATGGTATTATCTAAAGTATTGCTTAGCAGGTTTGAGGGAGTCTCTAGTGTGGTTTGGACTTCTGCCACCGTGAACAAGCGTCAGACACGATGTTTCGACATGTTGAGAATTTATTTTTCTATTGGATGATGTAATGAGTAGATGTCAAATATTAATACTCTTATATCGTGGTTGCTGTTTTATCGTCTGTTGCTGCACCTCTAACGTTGTGTGTTTGATTTATCTTCAAACCTGAGCTGGTTTTGGTAGTTATGTGTTCATTGGAAAGGAGACTGGGTTCTCACTAGATGTTGAAATATCACATCAACAGAGTGTGTGGTGCATAATCTTGCTGAAAGGAATGGCATAGCATATGGTTCGAGTTCTAAACCATAGTATGTTGATCATGTATGTTTGAATCCTTCTCTAGATTGAACTTGAAAAGACATTTGTGTGGTGTGTCCAAGGAGTTTTTAAGAAAAATGTCTTAGATAAGCAAGATGAAGAAGATATGATAAACATATTGGTCATTCCATGGGTCAGTTTATTTCTAATTCAAGTGAAGGGGAGTACAAAATCTAAGTTCCAACTTCTAGTGCCAGAATGTGTGACCTTGCCAGTGGTTACTCTAATTGAGTTAAAGGAGGGGATTGGAGTGGGATTTGATCAAGATGGTTGGCTGAAAGATGACGATTACTTACTCAAACTTGAGATAATTATCAATTCTATGAGAACATGGAACCCCTGTTCTAGTATATCCAAGTGGATTGCAGAAGAAGGATGTCAGACCAAATGGTCTATCATTTATGAGGAGGTTCTTGTGATGCTCTAAATAAACTGTGTGGTAGATCAAGAACCATATTGAATGGGTTATATGATAGGAATTTTATGTCCTAAATGATGTTGTAACATCGTGCATGTGGATGGTTGGCTTTATGAGGTTCTTGGAGTTACGAATGTGAATCTTGATGGTCGACGTTGGCGGTTATGTAATAATTTTGGTTGCATTCCTAGAGGTGGAACAACAACATGGATTGGAGTAACTTGAATATATTTGGCTACTATTACCACCACAAGTATGAGAATATGGATCTGTCATTATCATTAAATAAGGGCTACTAACTTGGATATAAAGATCAACATGTTGCCAACTAATGTCTTCCTGTGGAAAGAATCACATTTACTTCAATAATTACTATGGGGATATAAGAATCATATCTCAACTATAAAAAGTATTTAACATCTAATCTCTTTGAGAAAAAGTTTAAATTGAAAATCCAAGTGGAAACAAATATTTGCGTGAGGTTATATCACTTTTTGTCTTTTGAAATTGTTTTAATATGCTTAAATTGTTTGTAGCATTTGATTATAAGAGTTTGAAAATACAATGACACAAAGTCAAGGTTTTTATATGAAAGAGGTGATAGTTTAAAAAATGATTTTTTAAGTTTTAATAATAAAGGTTCCTAAAGTATATGGGGGTACATAGGGTGAATATTCACATGGATTTTGTACAAAAGGGGAATGCACATGCATATGACTATAAATTCAGCAATACTAAATTTTTCCTTGGATTTGGGGCACAAGTATAATAAAGTACTAAATGACTAAACATGGTATATACCTCACAAGTATATAAACATAAAGGGGAAAGTTAGCATGCTTATTAAAGTAAAAGTTGTGACAAAAGATAGAATACATAATAAGTAAACAAACATGGTATCACCTAGGTTTAGTGGGAGTTTATGGAGGAAATACATCCTCAAAGCCAAGTGAACTTAAGACTCATGGGTAAACAAGGGGAACCTAAGGCTGTGAAGCTTTTTCTAGGGCTTTGAACATGTTATGATTTGTCAAAAAAGTTAAGTCCTAAACCTAATTGAAAACTAATTAAAAACCTAATTGGAAACCAAGTTTTTAATAGTGTGAATATACGCAAGGGCTATGTTATCAAAACATGTTAGGAAAATATGAGATCATTTGAAAAAAGGTTTTAATCGAAAAAGTTTTAACAAACACTATAACAAATAATACATTTCATGACAGAGCTTTCATGTCCAACACGCTAAAAAATGAGAGAATATGTCCTAAGAGCGTAATGTTTGATTTTATTAATAAGATAATAAACATGTTACGTCGGTGTTATAAAAATTAAGGTAACACAACTATAAGTTAGCACCTTATTTAATACATAAAATAATAATAAACTTGTTATCTCATTTTTTTTATAACCGAGGTAATATATCTATAAGGAACCTCACTTCGAATCCTATTTGTCATATTTTTAACTGTTTTCAACGACTTAACACAAAAACTGGGTTAAACAAGAATAGGCAATAATAGTAAAATTTAAATATTAGGTTAATAGCTATTTATCCCCCTGCAATATAGGCGAGTTTTGATTTACCCCCCTTTAAAAATATTTTTTTGATTATCCCCCTATAATTTTTGGGTACCCCCTTAAGCGTGTAAAAACCAGAGTGGTAAATAAAAAAAAGGGTTAATACCTATTTTCACCCCTGACATATGGGGTGTATTTGAAAAATCCCCCTGCCAAAAAAAAAGTTCCAATTGTTACCTTGACAAATTTTAAAAGTTTCATTTTTTACCTTTAGGATGCCACATCACCTAAAAGGTTGATGTGGCTTATTGTTTTGTTACATTTGTAAGTTTTTTTTATTCCACGTCACATAATTCCATTTAAAAAGACCAGAATGCCCTTCTCTTAAAATCCCACATTTAGTGAAGAAACTTGCATATAAACCCTAAACACGTGGCGGTTCGTAGGAAGTGGTTCGTGTGTGGTGGCAAGATTGAGTATTATGGAAGCGGTGGTTGAGAGAGTGAAGTTGTGCATGAGGAAAGTATGAGTCGAAAAGCGAGGTTAAGCAAAAGCAAGAGTGGGTGAGTAGAGAGGCAGTCGATTTGGGGTTAATTGGTGTTGTTGATTTAGAAGGTTGAAGTGACAGAGGAGTAATGGTCGGAGTGAGATATAGGAGATACGGAGATAGTTATGGAGGTTTCAATGAGAATGGACGGATTGACAAAAGAGTATTACGGTGGGAAGGCGGTGGAGGTGAGAAGGTGAGTTTGAGAGGTTACGACTCGAAGGAGAGTTTCATGAGTTTGGAGAAGGACTTATGCTCGGCGTGAAGAATGGAGGTGAAGGAAGGAATAGGGGTGTGGAAGAAGGAAAGTAGAGTGAGAGTTATGGAGACGATGAGAGAGGAGTATGTTGTTTTGATGGCAAGGAGGCAGAGAGACGGATGAACAAATGAAGATGGTTGCGCCCTAATTTAGAATTGAAACCGTGCCTTTGCAAAATAATTTGGGATTTTAAGAGAAGGGCATTCTGGTCTTTTTAAATGGAATTCTGTGACGTGGAATAAAAAAAACTTACAAATGTAACAAAACAATAAGCCACATCAGCCTTTTAGGTGATGTGGCATCCTAAAGGTAAAAAATGAAACTTTTAAAATTTGTCAAGGTAACAATTGCAACTTTTTTTTTGACAGGGGGTTTTTCAAATACACCCCATATGTCAGGGGTGAAAATAGGTATTAACCCTAAAAAAATATATTTTACAAGGGGGTAATTTTTCCACCTAGGGGGCAAAAGACTTAGAATTTTAACATTTCAAGGGGGTGATCAAACATATTTTTTTAAGGGGGGGGGGTAAATCAAAACTCGCCTATATTGCAGGGGGTAAATAACTATTAACCCTTAAACATTTCATTGATAGAAACTACAACATTACAAAAGCAACTACAACAACACAAACAAATAAAACTACTAAACAAATTCAAACTTCTCAGTCCTCTCAACTACAACATCACCCCTAACCATCCCTAATTTATTGAAAAGTTCATAAAGAACTCTTCCATAAGGTATGAGGAAAGTCTTTTCCTAATGAGAAGTCTCTATCATTTTCTTCAATAAGTTGAAAATGGTAAGAAAAATATTAACTCTCATGTTGTAGGTGCGGTATAATAAGAGATGCTTGTCATACCAAGTAAGCGTTTCCATGTCTTTCTCTCTTGGGTAGAGATTTGACACTAGAAGTTGAAACTAAAATTTTGCAATAGAGCGTAGAGAAGTAGGACTAGAAAGATTAGTATCTTTGGCATAAAATCGGCGAAGGAGGTTTGCGTAGACACGTTTGGATTCATAATGTTCAACGCACATACCAAACTCTTCACAGTTGATTGTCAAAGAAATCAGTGATGGAGTAATGAAAAAAATGATCGCCATTGACATAGGGCTAGATGATTTCTTTATCGCTAGCTAGCACAACGGACACATTCATCTAAAACTATTTAACAAGGTTAATGTATATGGGACCATGTAGAATGTTAAAGTAACCACTAAACTTTTGTTTGGTAACAGCTCCCCTCAATGTTTTTTTCTAAACCTTCAAAATCATTGAAGTTAACATACTTTTCTTTGATAACAAACAACAATTTTGCATCCATTTTTGATAAGTTCGTAACAAGGAAACAAAGAGTTGGTAATGAGAAGTTGAAAATAAGAAAAGAATTTGAAACAATGAGTTGATAATTAGACGTTTAAATAGCTCAAAATCCTTTTTGATAATCTAAAAGAGATGTTACGAATTTAAAATAAGGCGATAATTGTTATTCTAGTGATAACCTAAAAGAGACGTTTCCAATGCATGAGCATCACACACTGTTCTAAATTCCCTGTTAATTGTATTTTTTAATTGTAAATTAAATATTCTAACCCGTCGATTTTCTTACAAAATCGAGGTAAACTCTAACATTAAAATATAGCGTTAAAATTGGAACCTCTATTTAATTGTATTTTTTATTTTTAAGTTAAAATGTTATAACACGTCGGTTTTTCTAAAAAACGACGTAAAATTTAGCGTCCAAATTGGTACATTTAACAAATCCTTAATCAAATCTTCGCTGTCAATTTCCTGACTATCAACGCTCAAGACATTATCATTAGTGATCCGTGTGAAACATAAAAAACCTCCACTATAAAAGCACAATGAATATCAAGACTTGTGTCTCTCAATCATTGTAACGTCATGAAGAGTTTTAGGTTTACAAGAGTGTTTTCCATGAAGAGTTCTCCTTGATGTATTGCAAGAGCATTATTTGAGTTTAAGGTTTGTGTTCTTATATATTTATTTGAGAAAAAGATTATTTGTTTATCTAACCATTTTTAGTGTCTAACCATTTTTTTGTTCATATTAGAAACAAATGGGTGCAAAAGTTGTTAGTTCCTTGATTTTAAGGATTGACTTAATTTTAATAAAACAAATAATAGCTGCAACAATGTATTGCACAATAGGATATTTAACTTGTAAATACTATTGGAATGCCTGAACATGTTGTGTTTAAGTGTTTCAACATCTGGAACAACACGTCGAATGAGATATCGTGACATCAGACATCAAACATCACGCTACTGAACTGTTAAGTTTTTCATAGTTCTGTTTTAAGTTGTGCAAAATATTCTGTGAATATTATGCATCATATGTGGCATGTAAGTGAAGCCATATGTGGAGCTCTAGAAGAGTCAATCAAAAGCTGAAGAGATAAATCGGATTAAGGACCTTGATTGTAGCAAAATTTTCTGCTTGTTTGTTTTTATGCAGAGTTTGTTACTGCAGTGTGTTACAACTATAAGCTGTTGTTTGAAGGCCCAAATCTAGTTGGGTAATAGGTTATAAATAAGGACTTTATAACCTAGTTTTGGTAATCTAGCTAATAATAGAAATATGTAATCATTAGGGTTAGCCATGTAAGTGAACCACCCGAATTATGGGATGGTCACTGATTTGTACCTCAAAGCCCGTAGGCAAGAGGATGATTTTACTCACTCAGAAGATGTGAAGTAATGAGTTGAGTTATGTTATTGGAAGAAGCTTTGAAGCAATTCCAAGTATATGTGTGTCAAAAGTGTTTGAATGTTTTTGTGGTTTGAAGAAGGGTTCTTCAAACTGGTTGTTATTGTTGCAGGGGTTTGCAACTGTTAGGTATCACTAGGGAGTGAGCATAGGTTCTCTTGTCATAGATGGTTTTCTAAGATAAAGGTTTCATTGGGTAGTAATTAGGTAAATCAGAGGTTGTTTATCTGTAAACTGGAGGTTGTTTACATAAAATAATACTACTGATAGTGGAGTCTTCTTCCTGGCTTGGTAGCCCCCAGATGTAGGTTGGTTTAAACCAAACTGGATTAATAATGCTGTTGTGTTCTTTATGCTACATGCACTGCTATATTACTCTACCTTGTCTATTTTAGTTTTAATGTCAGAACAAATGTCTCGACATCCTTATAAGACATCTGAGTCTGTTGTACCAGAATTTCAAAAGTGATTGAAGATCTCCTTGCATACAACATTTGATCTACCATTTCATTATATGATTTGAAGATCTACAATCTAGGTCTTCAATGTAACGATTAAAGATCTCCTTGCATCCAACATTTGATCTACCCTAAAATTATATGATTTGAAGATCTAAAATCTAGATCCTGTGTAAAAAAATAAAATATTCTTGGTAAACAATGTAACTATTTTAATTTTAAAAAAATGACCACACCTCGATTTTATTTGAAAATCGAGATAATAAAGACGCTAGTTTTTGTAAATAATAAAAATGCAGACATTGTGGATCGAATCCATGCGCTATTAAAATATCTCTCGGTGTTTTAAACACTGAGGTGATAAGTCCATAGTTTTTATGACGATCTTATTTACCTCACTTCAGGTGCCGAGGAAAAATGCATCTTGCGCCCGACATTAGATGTGTTATTTGTAGTATTTGAAAGAAAAAAATGGTTTTAAAACAACTAAAAAGGATTAGTTTTGATTTTATTAAAAAGTGATGAAATAAATAATATTTTTGAGACTTTTAATAGTATTAATAAAATAAGGTAGATAAATAAGTAGTATTTAAAATATAAACTCAAAAGGAGTTGTTTAGATAGGTTAAAAAAATTGTTGAAGTTTGATAAAAAAAACTAAACAAAATAGTGTTAAAAATTATTTTGGTGGCCAAAGGGGTTGAACCCACGCTCTTATAGTCACATGTTAGAAATATATCCACTAAGCCATGCGAGCAATATTGACAAACAATGGTTCCTTTTGAAATATTTGAAAACAACTTCTGAAAATAACAAAAATCAAAATAAAATACATAAAGGGGGTTCATTACGGATCAAACCCTCGCCCTTGAGGTTACAGGTGACATGAGTGTGCGAGTTTCTACCGCTAGGGTGGCTATTTCATACATTTAAAAAACGCCTACTGCTAAATATATCATAAAACTCATTTCAAAAATTGATTTTCCTCTTCTTCTTCTTCCTCACACCACTATAACAATAACAACAACAACAACTCCATTTTTCAAAAATATCTAACTTCTTCGTTTATCAATCACTTTGAACAATGTAAACACCAAAGTTGCTTAAAATTTCACAAGGAATCTAATGGTGTAGGTTTTGAAAGTTGTAATTCAAAGATGAGTACGAATTTTCTCAGTCCCAAATAAAAACTTATAACTTCAAATTTTCAATTCTCACTCCAAAGGCAAAATTAATGGAAACTAACTACATGGTTAGCTTCTGGGCATTGATATCTACATATTTGATTCAGAAATTGTTGAGGCGGTAGAGCGACAAGCAAAGAGTTGGTATTCTTTTTACTGGATGATATATACCGGTTAGGTTATACCGTATCGTGTCCACGGAGATTGGTTATTGATTTGTCGTTCGACAATTCTACCGTTAATGAGTTTGGGATTAAAAGAAATGAAAATAAAAGACAAAAAGTAAATGCACAAAAAGTATAAAGGATAGACAGCTTGTCCGGAATGAATGCACACTACCCGTCACATACTTAAATTTATCGCCATGTCATACTCGACCTATGATACTAGTCCGTGTCATCACATACCTCTCACAATCTAAGCTATTTCTAACCCAAATTGAGAATCCTCCCGAATCACCTAGATATCCATTTCTGGCATACCTCAACAACACAGAAGTCAACTGCGTCACCTCCATACCCATCTTTGGCATACTTCACCATCGTAGAGGTATTAAGTTCAGATACTCTATAGTGAATGTCAGCTCTAAACCCATTTCTAGCATTCAGAAACTAACAAATAACCATCCTAGGTAAGAATCCAAGTGATCTATCTCTAGCAAAGCTCAAACCCCTAACATAGAGTAAAAACCTAAGACAATCACCAACACAGATTCATAAAGAAAACTTTATACAACGCCAAGGGCGATAAATATACATGTATTCAGAGTAAATATATATACACAACCAACACAATAGAGAAATACAAAGAGAAAAGAGGAGATAAACTACCCTTTACACCGGTTTGTCAACACCTATCGAAGAGCAATCTACCTCAAATCATCCGTGAGCAAGACCCTAGTGTTGTTTTCTAAGCTAATCTATCAAAAACTATATGGGTGATGGAATTTGGAGCAAGAATCTCACACCCCAAAACCATACCAAAGAATGAAATGAAAATGGAAGTATAAAGAAAATCTGATTCTGCATAGTCGCCCGGTGAACTAAAAGCTTCGCCCAAAAAAATTTCATTTAACTTGGCCCAAATTAAGCCACGTTCTTTGCAAGTCCACCTAACTACCTTCGCCCGATGAAATTGAGCTTCGCCCGGCGAAATTCACTTTTCCCCGCCCAACTCCGAAGCAGCGAAGCAAGTCAGAACCAAGCCAAACTTCCTCTAACAGGAGCGTCGCCCGACGACGCTGGACCCCTCGCCTGACGAAAATGCCTAGGCAGCAACAATTTGTTGCTTCTCTTGCAACTTGGATGGCTTCCATCTTCCATCCTTATTCGATCAAAAATGCATCTTGGAGCTTCAATTAGACTTTATTCTCAATGCTCCGATAATGCAACCAATACCTACAAAATATATACAAAACTAATCAAACGGGACAATATGTACACAAAACGCAATAAAACGTATTTACAACAGAAAGTCGGGTTATTCAACAATACTAACAACAAAAGAATAGATAAGTTCCACAAAACCTATATACAAAATAACTACATTTTGACACTTATCAACTCTCCCCAACTTGAAACATTGTTTATCCTCAAACAAAGTCAAATAACTCAAAGAAACAAAGAATGATAATTAAATAATCACGAATCAACAAGTTTTGAAAACAGAAAACAAATGTATGGTTCAAACAAAAACGTACACGACAAAATAGAAACTTACCACTATCCTACAACGATAACATATAAACGAAACAAATCCTAAGTACAAAAATCATGCAAAACATTCTAAAACAAAACAAGCTCAATCATGAATCACACCTAGTAAAAATTCATCGATAGATGAAGAACACACAAAGGTGAGGGATAAAAAACACTCCTCCACAATCTTGCAAACAATAGACTAAATTATGCATTCATCCAAAAACTTATTGGAAATACAAATGCAAGAATCACAAGGGCTTTTCAAGGTTGTAATGTGGCTTGGTTAACAAACAAGTGATAAGTCTTAAAGCTAATCGAAACAAAAACTTGCCTAAACCTAAGGGAGTGATCAACTCACAAAGTTCCACACAATATAATTTCAATCAAACTTATTCTTCATCACAAATTTCACACCAAACACACCTCACTTATTAACATAACATTATTCCTATTATTTTTGTTTTTCTTTTTCAAAGCTTTTCTCTTTTTTTCTTTCTCACATTTTTTCCCTTCTTTTTCTTTTCTCTTAACCTCATACCAACCACAATATAAGTACATAAACAATCGTCTCCCCAACTTGAATCCAACCAAAATTAATGTGTGAATACTCCCTACTTTCTAAGGCAAGGTAAAAATTCAGTTGAGGGTTCAAGAAACAAAGAAATCAACATCCATAAAAAAGTGAATTCAACACTCATAGACAAGCATCAAGTTCAAATAAACATGGATATTGATAAAAGTTCAAAAGGGCAACAAAGGTTTACACACTCACAAGGTGAATTGAATATTTGGCCAAGGTAGTTATGCTCAAAATCAAAAAAATGCCTTGATCATTTTCATGCAATCATACAATCAACACAAATCTAAAGATTAAGCATAATAAAATCCAGTTAAAACAAGAATGTGGCCTCTCAGCATATGTAAACAATGGAAAGCTTCCTCACATTTATGGGTAAAAAGAGGAACTAAAGTGATTCAATTCATGAGAAAGTAATGAAAAACGAATGAATAACATGGTAATTATACGAATGATAAATTTTCTAAACATGTTAGGATATAGAAAGCGATAAACGAGTACCTGACGTGTACCAACTTTGAAACTATCATTACAATACATCCGCGAGTTGAAACGATCAAACTCGGAAAATCACCAAATGAAACCTTAAACTACCAAACTAAAATTTGAGTCCAAATAATAATAAAAGAATTAGAAAAACAAAATTTACAATGTTTACAACCATCAAAACTCCTCAAGCTAAACACGACGAGCTTGCGGAAAAATAACAAATTACATAACAAAACAAAAGCAAATAACGATACAAAAACTCGGTGAAAATGAATTAACATTTAAAAGTGAAGATTTGAAATAAAGAGTATGTCCTATTTCAACTTGTTAAAACACAAGCCACCAAACAACATAAACAAACATGCTTGTTTTACATCGTAAGCTTGACGGCTTTATTGTGCGAGCACTAGTAACCTTCTCTCGTAATGCCATGGTATTGCCACACCGTACAAACCTAAAGAAAGTGTCCTAACAACCACACAACAAACGTTACGAGTACGAGACAATTCACAACATCACATGAAAACTAAGAATCACAAATATGTACAAGTACGGAAAGTAAACACACAATATGTACAAGTAACAATATTATACAAAGTTTATAAAACATATACAATAATTACAAAACTCAAAAACAACGGAATTATCGCAATACAGAAACAATAAAACCAATCTCCGACAACAACGCCATTTTGTTGCGGCGGTAGAGCGGCAAGCAAAGAGTTGGTATTATTTTTACCGGGTGATATATACCGGTTAGGTTATATCGTATCGTGTCCACAGAGATTGGTTATTGATTCGTCGTTCGACAATTCTACCGTCAATGAGTTTGAGATTAAAATAAGTGAAAATAAAAGACAGAAAGTAAATGAACAAAAAGTATAAAGCATAGACAACTTGTTTGGAACCAATGCACACTACCCGTCACAGACTTAAATCTACCGCCATGTCATACTCGGCCTACGATACTAGTCCGTGTCATCACATACCTCTCACAATCTAAGCTATTTCTAATCCAAATTGAAAATCCTCCCGAATCACCTAGATATCCATTTCTGGCATACCTCAACAATACAGAAGTCAATTGCGTCACCTCCATACCCATCTCTAGCATACTTCACCAACGCAGAGGCATTAAGTTCAGATACTCTATAGTGAGTGTCAGCTCTAAACCCATTTCTAGCATTCAGAAACTAACAGATAACCATCCTAGGTAAGAATCTAAGCGATCTATCTCTAGCAAAGTTCAAACCCCTAACATAGAGTAAAAACCTAAGACAATCACTAACACAGATTCATAAAGCAAACTTTATACAACGCCAAGGGCGATAAATATACATGTGTTCATAGTAAATATACATACACAACCAACACAATAGAGAAATGCAAAGAGAAAAGAAGAGACAAACTACCCATTTACACCGGTTTGTCAACACCTATCGAAGAGCAATCCACCTCCAATCATCCGTGAGTAAAACCCTAGTGTTGTTTTCTAAGCTAATCTATCAAAAACTATATGGGTGATGGAATTGGGAGCAAGAATCTCACACCCCAAAACCATACCAAAGAATGAAATGAAAATGGAAGCATAAAGAAAATATGATTCCGCACAGTCGCCCGACGAACTAAAAGCTTCGCCCGACGAAATTTCATTTAACTTGGCCCAAATTAAGCCACGTTCTCTACAAGTCCACCTAACTTCCTTCGCCCGACAAAATTGAACTTCGCCTGGCGAAATTCACTTTTCCTCGCCCAACGCCCAAGCAGCGAAACAAGTCAGAACCAAGCCAAACTTCTTCTAATAGGAGCGTCGCCCGGAGACGCTGGACCCCTCGCCCGACGAAAATGCCTAGGCAACAACAATTTGTTGCTTCTCTTGCAACTTGGATGGCTTCAATCTTCCATCCTTATTCGATCAAAAATGCATCTTGGAGCTTCAATTGGAATTTATTCTCAATGCTCCAATAATGCAACCAATACCTACAAAATATATACAAAACTAATCAAACGGTACAATATATACACAAAAGTCGGGTTATTCAACAATGTTAACAACAAAAGAATATATAAGTGCCACAAAACCTATATACAAAATAACTACATTTTGACACTTATCAGAAATCAAACACAAATGATGCATGCATGGAGATTTCGAAGTTAAAAATTTCTCACCTATCGAAGAAAGTCCAATGCTTCTTCTAGCTGTTACAGATGCAATGTGATGATGGAATGAGCTTCCTTGGACCTCCCTGAAGCTATTCCCACCCTTAATTTGCTTTAGGGATGGCAACGAGGCGGATCGGGGACGAGTTTAAGCACACCCAGACCCACACCCTCCACCCAGACCCAGACCCGCCCCCGCCCCCAAATCCGTTCGGAGCTAAAATTTGTTCACCCCGCCCTCAATAAGAAACGGGTTTCCCCGCACCCCAAATAATATTTTTTTTTTAAATTTATATTTTTTTCAATAAAGATAAAAATCAATAATTAAACTAAATAATTGATTATTTTAAAAGTATTTTTAAAATTTGATATTTTTATTTAAATTTTATTTTCAAAAAAATAAATAATAATCCTAATAAACATGATATTATAACATAAAAAATATATATGAGTAATAAAACTATTAAAAATAAATAAAATAAATTAAATTTAGTTGGCGGGTGCGGGGCGGATATTAGTATCACCCGCCCCACACCCGTAAATAAGAAGCGGGTTTCCCCCGCACCGCCCCCAGTTAAACCGGGTTTTCCCTGTTAATTTTGGGACGGGGGCGAGTTTATTTGCCATGCCTATTTTCCTTTGAAAGTTGGTGAATTACTCCATCCAAGTCAAGTTGCAAAGTTCAGTTATGGGGTTTGGATGATGATGATGATGATGATGTTACAGAAGTGTAACATGTGTTTGGATGAATTCTATGTGATGTATGTGAGGTGTTTGGATGATTAGTTTGCAAGAAACTTACAAGGTTTGTGAAATTCGAAGAAATGGACTTTGAACTTCAACAACGGAGTTTTGAGCAATTCTTGCTTTTTGGGAGAGTTTGAGAGAGTTTCTAAGCTCTGAATTGATGTGTTTGAAGTGCAATTATGACTTTTTGCTTTTATGAAAATGGAAGTGATAACTTTCTTCCTCAAATGGCAAGTTTCATGGATAATGGCTTGTATCCCTTGTGTAATAATTTGAAAGTGTAACATGTGTTTGGATGAATTCTATGTGATGTATGTGAGGTGTTTGGATGATTAGTTTGCAAGAAACTTACAAGGTTTGTGAAATTCGAAGAAATGGACTTTGAACTTCAACAATAGAGTTTTGAGCAATTCTTGCTTTTTGGGAGAGTTTGAGAGAGTTTCTAAGCTCTGAATTGATGTGTTTGAAGTGAAATTCTGACTTTTTGCTTTATGAAAATGGAAGTGATAACTTTCTTCCTCAAATGGCAAGTTTCATGGATAATGGCTTGTATCCCTTGTGTAATAACTTGAAAGTTTGTGTACTCTTCTGATCTTGGAAAGATTTAGAGGTACTATGACCTGAAAAATCAGATCACATAGCATGACTTGAAGATTTGTCCATTAAGATATCTCAAAAATGACTTGTAATACAATCTTGATCACCCATCTTCAAAAATTTGAAACTTCCAACTCAAGTAAGATAAATTCATGCTCTTGGACATTTCAGAAAGCTTGAAACCATATCTACAACTTTCATGTTAAACACTTTTCTTGAATCAAACTAGATCATAGTGAAGATTGGCCATAAAGTTGGTCACTTTTTTAGGTTAAAAACTGATTTGTAGTTTTTTCTAAGTGTTGGAAAAAGTATCACACTTTCATGGGCTCATATATCTCTTGATTTAAGCCTTTTTTGGAGATCAACCCTCATAGACAAAGTTGTAGATCTTTCCATTCTGTACAACTTTCATGTTGAAAGTTTTCTTTGAATCATCATATATCTTTGTGAAAATTGTTCATGAAGTTACGGCTTTTTAAGCACAAAAACACAAATTTTTCCAAATGTTGGAAAATCCTCCACTTTGTCTTTTGTTGACTTTTCTGATTCTCTTGATTCTTGATGATCAATGTTGACAAATTTGAATGCCTTGATGGTTCATGACTTTTGAAGTTCAAAGTTGACCCAAAAGTCCAAGTTTGACTTTTGTGTAACCGTTAACTTTTCACCACTCAATTCAACTTTTCTACTATCAATCCATAACACCTTTGAATATGCCTTGAGCCACACAATTAGGTCAAGATGTTGCATTTGAGTTATTTGAATCATGACTCAAGCCATTTGGTCATGCACTGAGCCTAAATTCAATGATTCACCTTCTTCAGTCAAAATCCTAATTTGGTCAAGAATTGTGCCTGCTGATTTTGTTTTGATTCAACGTGATTGACACAACGAGAAAACACACAACTATTTTTTGTATGTATTTTGTTAGAGATGAAATGATGCATATGAAGTAAGATCTTAGGTCAAAAATTAGGGTACAACAAGATGATGCTTGATTGAATCGAAATGCCATAAATCTTCATGTTTGATTTTGAATTGTTCTTGATTCGATAGCCTGAGAAGTTGGCGAGCCGATGAATCAGAGAGTGAATGTGGATCATCGGAATTGGAATTCGATTCTCACAGACGATGTTACTATTCTGTCTAGGAACCAGAAATGAGTTGAGAAGAAGTGTTGACGGAGGATCAAGACTTCAGATACGATGGAGTGGAGAATCTGCAAGGTTAGTACTACAATACTCAAGCCAATATGTGAGAAAGAAGAGTGGAGTGAAACTTAATTTGAAACTTGTTATCTCAATTTGGTGTCTTCTCTCTATATATAAAGAGAGGAAAATAATAAACTCGCTGTTTGTTAGGAGTTAATTGTGGGGAGTCGTTTATTACACTTACAGTTAAAATTCTTTGTGGTCATTAAGATAATTAATTGTGTTGAGAAAATTCTAAAAAGAGCGAGGTTCCTTCGTGATGGTTGATAACACGAAATCGTATCATATATTTACGATGAAATTAACCCGTTTTTACATTGCATTGACCCGTTTAACTCCCGAATATTCCGAGTTTTTATGTCTTTTTGCAGGTACCACACATCTCAGGTCAAATTGGAAGAGAACACAAAACATACCAAGTTTGCAACAAAGATCAGAAGAGAAAGGATAAATCTGCCAAAATCTGCAGAATTTGCTGCTGTTACGGTCGTCACCCCCTTGCCACGACCGTAAGACAATTCAAAAGCAGGTTACGCCCGTAACACAGCTGCCACGGCCGTAACACGCTACTTCATGAAATGCGCCCGTAATGCAACTGTCACGACCGTAACGCGCTATGTTTCAGTTTATGAAATACTTGGAGAACGTGGGCAAAGCTTAGCAGAGTCTTCAGTAACTCTTGTTTTCCCTCAACCCACGACTTAAAGCACGACCTAACTCATTCTCCCGAGTATTTCTGAAATTTTCAAATCAAATCCACGATCAAAGTCTCAACTGCCATCATTACTCTTCTCTATAAATAGCAGACATTACAACCAAGAAAGTACAGAGCATTATTGAGATTAACTGTGCGGAAGCTCTGCCCAATTGAAAACCATTGTTTTACCAGTCTTAATTTTCTCTGCATTTCCTTATTTCCTTTGTTTACTTCACTGTCCAAATAACAATTTCCAACATTAGGAAATTGTTATTCTAGTTTAGAATTTATTTTAAGCCTCAGAATTCTTTTACATTTCCAATTCCGAAGGTCCGAGTTTCCGATCTGTGGAAGAAAGACTAGAAGTATTTGCTTTACTTTCAGGTTTTCATTACATTTGGTTTACAGCATAATTTAATTGTTTATTTTAAGTTTTATTAATTATTAAGAATGTTTGCTTTACAATTCCATTATTCTGTTTACTGTGATTTTGTTTTAATTACGATGGCTAGCTAAGTTCTTTGTGTCGGTATGTGATAGTTAAAGACAGTAGGCATTTAACAGATCCTAAGCTAAAACCTCAATCGACTTAAACTCCGGTTATAACTTTTTGTGTTTAAAAATAAAACCTTTTTATTACGAAAGTAAGAAAAGTAAATAGGTTAGGATCGAGACCACGAAAGTGTGAGATTTTTACCAGATAGCTAAAGTTAGGCATTCAATTTAAATACAGCGAGAGCGCTTTAAAACGAATTAGAATTAATTAAGTTTTCAAAGAGTATTTTCTAAACACTTATGGGCTAGCGAGAGCAGGCATAGGGCTTTAGACGTATAATCCGAGATAAGACCACGAAAGTGTGAGTTGAGGATTTTTAAACTGATTATTTCTACAGAACAATTAAGTTAATCATCCTTATACGCTTAGGTTCGATTAGATCCTATTAGGTCCACTCTATTACATACCGATCGCTATTATTATTGTTCATTTAAAATCAATTAGTTTTACTTTCCCTTACCTCCCTAAAAACCAAACGTGACTGTTGTAGGTTTTTTTTCCGTAAACAAGTATTTTTAATTATCGATTCCACAGGGATTGGTGCATGTTATAGTCTTTCAATAGAAAAGTATGTTTTAAGATGATGTAACCAATGGGTTTGTTATCTACTCTACTAGAACCATGAGTTTCCAAACAACAACTAAATTAATTCTTTCAAAGAGAGTTATAGTTTGGATTAGAGAGAGAGAGTTTGAGATTGTTTTCAAATTATGAAGGCATGTCAAGATTAGTTTCATTGATCTAGTTTCATACATATTCATTTAATCAAGTGATGAACATAATAGATGATTTCTACAAATACATATCCTCTCAATCTTGTAGATTTCCCACCAAGATTGTGAATGTTATCATGTTAATCCTTGCATGATTCCTCACTACAACTATTAGCATGATAATCATTAAGTTCAATATTTTGTAAACTCTAACACACAAATCTATTCCTAGCATTTGTTTATTAGAGGATGAATATCCTAGGTCACTTTGAAATATTCTTTTCCAAGCAAAACTCAAAGCATAAAGATGAAGAACAAAGATATTCAACTATATTAATCATCAACCATGTTCATACACAAATGGATTAATAGAAATACATACTATATAGATCAACTACCTCTAATCTTGACACAAAAAGAGCTTAGCCACTCATTCCCATGGTTGCTTGCTCTCAAGATTGTTGGTAGTGATGATGAAAATCCAAGAAATCAAGAAGAAAAAGCTATGGTGTTTTTCCTCTACTTGACCTAGATTTACAAGGATGAAAATATAATGATGGTGTGTGTTTTCTTTCTTCCTTTACAAGCCAAAAAGATCAGGTGAAGTGATGGGTTGGTGGCTTAAAAGGTGAAAGCATGGGTTGTCCTTTTTTCTGAATTTCGCAGACCGCGCTGAGCGCGACCTGTAGCATGCTTCCATCACCCAAAATTATCTTCAAAAGAATCATCCCTAAAGCTCTTCAAGTGCCATTGAATCCAAGCTTGGGAGAATTAGTTAATAAATTCCTACAATTAAGAGTAAAATAAGTTAAATAATATATTTTAAACGAAAACTAAATAAAAACCTAATTAAAACAAAATACTAGAATAAATATACAAATTAAATAAAAATACATTGTTAAGGACCACAAAATAATGTATAAAATAACTACAATTTGGTCCTTAACAACTCTCCCCAACTTACTTCTTTGTTTGTCCCTAAACAAAGGTCAATAATCTTACAAAGTTAGAAAGAACAAAATGCAAGCATGTAAACTCACACAAGAGTAATGGTTCAAACTCGACATACCAGGCAAAAGCACACATCAATCGCTTCTTCGAAACATATCATGGCCATGAATTAAATTCTAAACACAATATATCAAAACATATAACAAAATAAAAGATATGTTCACACTTGAATCGCCTAATCATTTCTTCAAAATTCAAGAAGAACAAAATGTATATTCACAAAGGACCAAATACTCTCACTAATAATTATGCACATCCAGAATAATTCATGCATTCATCGAAACAAGTCAAATGATGAAATGGAAACGAAGACCACTAAGGACTTTCAAGGTTGTAACTTGGCTTAGGTTAGAAACAAGGGATATTTAAGTACAAAGCCATTGAAACGAATCGGGTAAAAGGATATGAAGAGCATTTCACAACTAATTCCCATCTTATTGTTCACAACCTCTTTTCTTTCCACACAATGATCCTCTTTTTTTTTTTGTTTTCTTTTCATAAACAAATTTCTTTCTTCTTTTGTATTTTTCTTTTTCTCTATTCTTTTTCTTTCTTTAGGATCATTGTGCCATCAATTCTAGGTTCTTTTTGATCCACCTCCCCAACTTTATTTATATCAATCCTTTTTTTATTCAAGACATGCTCTTCAAGGGCTAATTAACAAAAGGGTTGGTATTCACAAACAAGAAAATTTATAGAATGAATGATCATTGAATTTTTCAAATATCATCAACAACTATTAAGTGGCCTACTTAACAATTAGTTGATTTGATACATTCATCCTACAAATAATATTTAGCTCAAAAGGGTTCACAAGGATTTACTCACTCACGGGTAATTGAAGCCCTTTTAGAATTGGTGGTTTTTCTCATAATGCACAAAAAATTGCCTTGATCATTTCCTAGTTTCCAAGTTATCATAAACAAGTAAAGATTAAGCATGAATCACACGAGTTAACACAACTATTAGACACTCTATATTTGGTAAAAAGTGGAAGCTTCTCACATATATGGTTTATGTCCTAATGATTCGAATGTGAATAAAAATTTCTTTGTGTACATGCCAAAATATCTTGCATAAAGAACGAATTTCATAGACATGTTATGTTTCTACAAAACGATTAAATGTGTACCTTCTTTGTGGAATGAATTGAGAAATTTATCATCACCATCACTTTGGTGAAACACGCTTACTAGCTTTGAAGAACCGTTTGAACAATCCGGACCAACCACAAGAAGTAAATTCAAACTAAATACTATAATCTAAAAAAAATAAAATAGAACAAAATAAAAGAAACTAAACTTAAAATAAAAAGACACCCCAAAATGGTGTTTAAAACTTAAAAAGAAGTATTTAGGCTCCATGCCTACAAAATATTAATTGGAATTACAAGCCAATCCCCAAAATTGGATGGCAACCAACAAAATCCAAAGTTTAAAACTAAAATGCAAAAGCAAAATCTAAAACTAGAATGCTGAAAGTAAAATAAAAAACAGGAAAATAAAAGAGAACATCAATCAGTGGTCTCGAGAATCGAATCCCCAATAGACCCCGAGTCAGAATCGAAACCAGAATCAGAATCATCTTCACCATCATCCTCATCTCCCACCTCCTCCTCAGCATTTGGCCCGACCCCGGGCCAACCAGCATATGCACAGAGCTGCTCACCCATGCTCTCATGCATAAACAAGAATGCTCTCTGATGAGCGAGATGCATCTGCCTGTTTCATTCTTCTGATGGACTAGCCTGAGGAAGTGCCGCTGCAACTGGTACAGCCTGGGCAGTAGTATTATCAAGGACCCTACAAAATCGATCACAGTAGTGATCATCAATAACTCCATCAATGGTTAGGTGTCCTACAGCAGGAAAGGCCACCTTCGCCCTCTTCAGCAAACCCATGATCAACCCAGGATATGTGAGAGCACACTTTATACGCTCCCCCTGGAGGTATAACTAAGCGTAACCCTCTTCAGCTCATTCGCGATTAGACGTCCAAAATCAATTTGCTCCTCATCGAGCATATAAGCAATCAAACCTGCCGTCTCCATGGGTATCGAAGATGTGTGGCTCCTAGGTTTCAGATTGTACAGAGCCACACACATCATAACTCTGGCACTAGTTTTCAGACTGGCCCTGTTGAATTTCAAGGGTTGACCAGCCCGATTCAACTCATAAGAATGCCTAGACAAACAGAGCTTATTCCTCAGCATGTTGAAATCCCAATTACCACGAGCCAGGTGCTCATGGTAGACATCCAGTTGATCCTCGGGGGCTGTCCAGTTGATGCCCAGAAAACTGTTGATTGCTGTGCGAGAGAAAGATACAAGTTTGCCCCGAACAACAGAAGCAAACCTAAATTCGCTCCCCTCGGCCGGAATAGCATTGGCATAGAATTCTCGCACAAGCTCCACGTTGACCTTCGTCTGAGGCGTGCAAAGAACTTCCAACCCGTAGTTATCAAGGATGACATGAGGCGTATGGTAGTGCCCTTGCTCACGGAGGCTGATGGTTCGCTCAGTCCAGATGTTTCGCTCTTCGAGCTCTTTGTAGCGAGCCTCCTGAGCAGGCCCCAAAAATCACACAGCGTCGAACGCAGCAGGCCGAGAGGGCCCAGCCCCAGCAGAGGAAACTCTTTGTCGCTTAGGTGCCATCTGAAATTTCAACACAAAAATCAACGGAAAAGTGACACTGAGGTGTCCATTAGCAATGAATCATGCAAACAGCAAAGCAAACCAACCAACCAAAGCATTACAACTAATCGGAAACACTAAAAACACAACAGAAGAATTTTTCAAAATTCTGCAGACCGCGTTGAGCGCGCTATGCGATTTTCAGAAAAATTCCTCTGCAAAACAGAATTTTTCTCCACAAAAACACTTCCTAGGGCAGCGAAAATAACATCCTATTACTTCTCTAACAAATAAACATCCTAATTCTAAGAGAAAATTCGAAAATTCCTAACCCTAGGTTTTCAAAATCTAACCTAAACATGCAATGTACAAGAAATTGAGAAAGGAAAAACATAGAATACTTACTAGGATGCCTTGGTTGATTGATTGGACAAAGAAATTCACAAAAATTCGAAGATTTTTGGTTGGGGGTTTTTTAGGATTTTGAGAGAGTGAGGAATTGTGAAGAAAAGAGGGAAAAAGGGTTGAAAATAACCCTAACCCCTATTTAAACTGACCAGGCCACGAATGGGCCTCCAAAAATCTGATTTTTTCAAAATATTTTTTAAAATCGGACCGCTGGCCTTATCCTATCGACGCAAAAGTTTCGCAGATGGGTCAAAATGCGCGCTGAGCGCGGTCTGCAGAATTTTGATTTTTCTGCTAAAACAGCAAATTTGCAGTTGGGACAAGCGTAAATGAGTTCAAGGAAGAATACTTACAATGTTGGGGTGCCTCCCAACAAGCGCTTTGTTTAACGTTGGTAGAGCTCGACGGTTCATGATGATCATTGATCATCAAAGAAGGATTCGGCTATGTTGCGGCTCACTTCTCCGCCAACGTACCGTTTCAACCGCTGCCCATTCACCGTCCATTCTTTTGTTCGTGCAAGATCTTGCAAGACTATTGCACCATACTCTTTTACCTCTTTGATTAAAAACGGACCGGACCACTTTGTTTTGAGTTTTCCCGGAAAAAGTCTCATCCGGGAATTGAACAAGAGAACCTTTTGTCCCGGCCTCAATTCCTTGATCTTTATCTTCTTATCATGAGAAACCTTGACTTTTGTTTTGTACCTCCGATTTGAATGGTATGCCTCTTCTCGCATTTCTTCCAATTGAACGAGTTGTATTTTTCGCTTTTCACCCGCCAAGGATGGATCAAAATTCAAGAATCGGAGGGTCCATAATGCTTTGTGCTCCATCTCTACTGGGAGATGACAAGTTTTGCCATACACACGAAGCGGGTTAGTCCGATAGAGCTTTATAGGCGGTTCGACACGCCCACAAAGCTTCATTTAATTTTGTGACCAATCTTTTCTAGAACCAAACAATTTTTTCCAAAATCTTTTGATTTTCTATTAGACACCTCGGCTTGGCCATTCGCTTGAGGGTGATAGGGGGTCGTCACTTTATGCTTTACACCAAATTGTTTCAAAAGTTTTTGTAACAATGCATTACAAAAGTGCGACCCACCATCACTAATGAGCACCCTAGGCACACCAAAACGAGAAAAATGTTTCTTTTCAAAATTTGATACAGTTTTGGCGCCTTAGGCGAAGCAATGGCCTCTACCCACTTTGACACGTAATCCACAGCTACAAGAATATATTCATTTGAAAACGAAGATGGAAAAGGACCAACAAAATCAATTCCCCAACAATCAAATACCTCCACTTCCAACATATTGCTCAATGGCATTTCATCTCTTTTTCCTATCCCGCCACTTCTTTGGCATTTGTCACAAGACTTAGCGTGAACATACGCATCTTTGAATAGCGAAGGCCAATAAAATCCCGACTGTAGGACTTTGGTGGCCGTCCGCATTCCATTATAGTGTCCCCCACAAGGGGAATTGTGACAATGCCAAAGAATGTTTTTGGCCTCTTCATCACTCACACACCTTCTTAGCAACCCATCGCTACTCAACCGAAAAATATAAGGTTCATCCTACACATAATACTTAGTATCGGCTAAAAATTTCCTCTTCTCAGGTCAAATCTTAAGCATTAATCCCGCGGCCTTGTAATTTGCCATGTCGGCAAACCACGGTCGCTCTTGGATTGCAAATAACTTCTCATCCGGGAATTCCTCCTTCACCTTTTTTTCCTTGTCCGTAATTTTTACGTTCACTAAGCGAGACAAATGATCCGCTACCAAATTTTCCGAACCTTTTTTATCACGGACCTCTAAATCAAATTCTTGCAAAAGAAGAATCCATCGGATTAGCCTTTGTTTAGAGTCCGGTTTGGTAAGCAGATATTTTATCGGCGAATGATCCGTAAAAACCACAACCTTTGAACCAATTAGGTAAGGACGAAACTTTTCCAATGCATATACAATTGCGAGCAACTCTTTTTCAGTTGTTGCATAATTGATTTGAGCATCATTTAAAACTTTGCTCGCATAATGTATAGCATGAAAGATTTTGTTCTTCCTTTGGCCTAATACCGCTCCTACCGCATAATCACTAGCGTCGCACATTAGTTCAAAATCAAGTTTCCAATTTGGCGGTGATTATGGGTGCATTTATCAAATTCTCCTTCAACTTTTCAAAAGCTAACAAACAATCATTATCAAACAAGAAAGACTTATCTTTGTTGAGCAAGTTGCTCAAAGGTTTGGCTATTTTGGAGAAGTCCTGATGAATCTTTGATAGAATCCGCAAAAGCTCGAATGCCTTTGACATTGGTAGGTGGGAAGCGTCTCAATAACATCAATTTTTGCTTTGTCAACCTCAATTCCTCTTGAAGATATCTTGTGGCCAAGGACAATTCCTCAGTCACCATAAAGTTGCATTTTCCCAATTCAAGACCAAGTTGGTTTGCACACACCTCTTCAAGATGGTGTCCAAATTTTCAAGCATAAATCAAATGAAGCTCCAAAACGGAAAAGTCATCCATAAAACTTCAATTGTCTTTTCAATCAAATCGGCGAATATAGCTTGCATGCACCTTTGGAATGTTGGCGCATTGCATAAGCGAAGGCATACGCCTATACGAAAATTCCAAACGGACATGTGAAAGCCGTTTTCTCATGATCTTCCGGATTCACCGATATTTGATTATATCCCGAATAACCATCCAAGAAACAATAGTATTATTGTCCCGCAAGCCTTTCTAACATTTGGTCCATGAACGGAAGAGGAAAATGATCTTTTCTCGTTGCTTTGTTAAGCCTACGATAATCAATACACATTCTCCACCCCGTCACTTTTCTTGTTTGCACTAGCTCATCCTTATCATTAGACACAACAACCCTCCTTTCTTAGGAACCACATGAACCGGCTCACCCGTACTATCCGAAATCGGGTAAATCATCCCCGCTTCAAGCATCTTCACTACTTCTTTGCGAACTACCTCCTTCATCACCGGATTCAATCGCCGTTGAGGTTGGGCTATCGGTTTGTACTCATCCTCCATCATAATGTTGTGCATACAATAGGCCGGGCTTATGCCTTTCAAATCGGCTAAGACCCAACCAATCGCATTTTTGTTCGATTTCAAAACTTCAATTAAGCTTTCCTCCTCATTCTCCGACAATGTATTACTAATGATTACGGGCTTTTTACCTCCCTCCTCAAGAAACACATACTTTAAATGAGACGGTAGCTCTTTCAACTCAAGTTTTTGGTCTTCATCTTTTAGATCTTTTTTCAAACTTTCCTCTTCTTCCTCCCAAGGGTGCATTTCCTTTGAAATCTCCATTCCTTCCAAACACTCCTCAATATCTCGACTATCATCATTATCATTCACCTCTTGTGTTGCTTCCTCAATAACGTCAATCTTGAAATAATCTTTCTTATCCATGGGATGCTTCATTGCTTCAAAAAGATTAAAGTAAATCTCTTCATCTTGAACTCTCACCTTCATTAGGCCATCATCTATATCAATCATCATCATAGCCGTCTTCATGAATGGTCTTCCAAGAATTAAAGGTGCCTCCACATCTTCCTCCATGTCTATGACAACAAAGTCAACCGGAAAAAAGAATTTGTCCACTTTTACCAACAAATCTAAAGCTACACCGTGCGGGCGAGTAATAGACTTGTCCGCTAATTGCAATGTCATTTTTGTAGACTTTAATTCAATCTCCCCCAATCTCTTCACAATGGATAATGGAATCAAGTTGATACTTGATCCCAAATCAATTAATCCGTTTCCAACATATACATCCCCAATAGTAACGGCAAAGTTACGCCCGGATCACTCTCTTTCTTGAATAGTGCGTTGAATTATTGCACTACAACTCGCATCCACCATTATGGTTTCTTGATCCGTGTATCTCTTCTTTTTTGTCAAGATATCCTTCATGAATTTTGCATATTTGGGCATTTTCTCTAATGCTTCGGTAAATGGAATATTTATTTGCAATTGCTTGAAAATATCCATAAACCTAGCATAGTGCTTTGCATCATCCTTTTTAGAAGGAAGGTGAGGATATGGTAAACTTCTCAATGGATAAGTTACTTCCTTCTCTTTTCCCTTTTCATTTTCTTCTTTTCTCCTCTACTTTCTCCTTTTCAACTACACCATTTTCCTTTTCATTTTCAACTAACACCTCATTTTCAACTAACTCATCCTCCTCATCAACATTATCATGTTTTTCAACTTCAACCTCTTCATCTTTTTCAATTACCTCTTCCTCCGCTATTACTTCTTCATCCTTCTCCACTACTTTTTTTTTCTTTCAACTACTTTCCTTCTCTCATCACAAACTCTACCACTTCTTGTTGTTATGGCTTTGTAATGCTCCTTAGGATTTGTTTGCGTAGTTGGGGGAAAATGATGTCGAAGCACTTTGTTCGGAAAGTTGCTTAGCGAGTTGTCCCACTTGTGTCTCCAAATTCTTGATGGACGCCTCCGTGATCTTTTGATTAGCCATAGAAGCTTGCATAAATTGAGCTAGAGTGTCTTGAATGTTGGAAGATCTCACTTGATTTTGAGGTTGGTTTTGTTGTTGACCTTGATTTTGTTGTTGACTTTGATTTTGATTTTGTGTTTGATATGGATTTTGCCTTCCTTGGTTATTGTTATCTTGCCTCCACCCTCCTTGATAACCTTGATTACCCCTTTGTTGGTAACCTTGATTTTGATTTTGATAAGGGTAAGGAGCTCGTTGTTGGTACCCTTGGCCTTGGTTGGCCACATAGTTAGCTTCCTCATTCTCCGGAGGACAAAAGCCGGTTTTATGATCTCCTTTGCACAATTCACAACAAGCTATTTGGTGAGCTTGCTTATTTGATGCTCCTTGTAACTCCATGATTTGTTGAGGGAGTTTAGCCATTTGTTTTGTCAATTCTTCAAATTGTTTCACAAACAATTTGTTTTGCGCCACAAGTGCTTCATGACTCGAACCAATTTCTAAAACTCCCGTTTTCACTTGTACACCTCCTTGATCATGTTGAGTTTGATGATCATTCCTACCCATCTTCTCAATTATTTGGATTGCTTCATATGGTGTTTTTGCCATCAAAGAACCTCCCGCCGTGGCATCCAACAACAATTTGTGTTGAGGTTGGAGACCATTTCGGAAAATATGAATTTGTGTAAGCTCGTCAAAACCGTGGCTCGGACACTTCCTTAGCATAGACTTATATCTTTCCCACGCCCGATTCAAAGGCTCGTTTACTCCTTGCGAAAATACCGAGATAGCCGTCTTAGCCTCCATGAAACGTGATTGAGGGAAAAAGCGTTCAAGAAACTTTTCCTCCAAAACATTCCAATTAGTCATTGTCTCTTGCAATTGATCAAGATACCAATCTTTTGCCTTCCCCACTAGAGAATGAGGGAAAAGCCTTTGGAAATATTGCTCTTCTTGGTCTTCCGGAGCACCCGCCGCTCCCGCGATCTCATAAAACTTGGTAAGGTGAGTGCAAGGATCTTCATGGTCATGGCCATGAAATGGACTTGCATGCATAGAGAAGTTGAAGCAAGCCCGTTTTCATTTCCGCAACCCTTGCATTTGCTTGTCGGGTAAATTGAGCATTATGGCGAGGGCTATTGACACACGGCCCCCGTGGTGGTGGTGGTGGTGGTTGATTCTCCGCCATAGTGGTGACTTCTCCAAACACGGGTGGTGTTGAAGAAGTAGATGCTTCTCCTCTTTCTCCTCTTTCTTGCCTTTGCCTAGCTTGTCTTTTTCTTCTTTTAGCACTACTATTAAGTCTCCTAGCCGTCCTTTCAATTTCGGGATCGAAAAGGAGTTGGTCGACCGGAATACTTCCCCGCATAAACTAATTCCTGAAAAAGTCTAGCCACATAAAAGAAACAAAGAGAGATTAGTAGGAAAAAGTCTTAAAACACACAACTATTGCTATACTAACAACATCAAACGCCAATCCCCGGCAACGGCGCCATTTTGTTGTAGGTTTTTTTTTTCCGTAAACAAGTATTTTTAATTATCGATTCCACAGGGATTGGTGCATGTTATAGTCTTTCAATAGAAAAGTATGTTTTAAGATGATGTAACCAATGGGTTTGTTATCTACTCTACTAGAACCATGAGTTTCCAAACAACAACTAAATTAATTCTTTCAAAGAGAGTTATAGTTTGGATTAGAGAGAGAGTTTGAGATTGTTTTCAAATTATGAAGGCATGTCAAGATTAGTTTCATTGATCTAGTTTCATACATATTCATTTAATCAAGTGATGAACATAATAGATGATTTCTACAAATACATATCCTCTCAATCTTGTAGATTTCCCACCAAGATTGTGAATGTTATCATGTTAATCCTTGCATGATTCCTCACTACAACTATTAGCATGATAATCATTAAGTTCAATATTTTGTAAACTCTAACACACAAATCTATTCCTAGCATTTGTTTATTAGAGGATGAATATCCTAGGTTACTTTGAAATATTCTTTTCCAAGCAAAACTCAAAGCATAAAGATGAAGAACAAAGATATTCAACTATATTAATCATCAACCATGTTCATACACAAATGGATTAATAGAAATACATACTATATAGATCAACTACCTCTAATCTTGACACAAAAAGAGCTTAGCCACTCATTCCCATGGTTGCTTGCTCTCAAGATTGTTGGTAGTGATGATGAAAATCCAAGAAATCAAGAAGAAAAAGCTATGGTGTTTTTTCTCTACTTGCCCTAGATTTACAAGGATGAAAAGATAATGATGGTGTGTGTTTTCTTTCTTCCTTTACAAGCCAAAAAGATCAGGTGAAGTGATGGGTTGGTGGCTCAAAAGGTGAAAGCATGTGCTGTCCTTTTGATTTTGCAGATGGTGGTAAGTCGAGCGCACTCATGTTGGCACCGCGCTGAGCGCGACCTGTAGCATGCTTCCATCACCCAAAATTATCTTCAAAAGAATCATCCCTAAAGCTCTTCAAGTGCCCTTGAATCCAAGCTTGGGAGAATTAGTTAATAAATTCCTACAATTAAGAGTAAAATAAGTTAAATAATATATTTTAAACGAAAACTAAATAAAAACCTAATTAAAACAAAATACTAGAATAAATATACAAATTAAATAAAAAGACATTGTTAAGGACCACAAAATAATGTACAAAATAACTACAATTTGGTCCTTAACAGTGACATCATTTGCCTTAGCTAAATTAGCATACTTTCCCAGCACTAGAGTGATTCCAAAGTCCCTGTGGATTCGACATTCTTTTATTACTACCGCGATAGACTGTGCACTTGCAGTTAAGATACCGTTAGACACATTAGGTCGATCGCACATCAATGGTCAATCGAATTCGATATGATCGATCCAAAACACTTAGAGCCTGTTTGGTAAGACAGATTTTTGAGCTTATGTCTTATAGCTTATAGCTTATAAGCTCATATGATATTCTAGACCTATTTGGTAACAATCTTTTGATCACAAGCTTATAGCTTACTTTGCTAGCTTATAGCTTATTTTTCAAACGCTATTTTAAATAGCGTTTTAGCTTATAGCTTATTATTTTTTCTTCCTTTTTTATCCTTATTATTTTAACAAAAATCCACTTTTATCCTCAATAATTTATTTTGATTTAAAATAAAATAATTATATATTAAATATCTTTTATGTCATTTTACATTTATAAATTAGTTGAACCGCTAATATTATCAAACACTTCAATTAGCTTTTGAGCCATCAGTCTCAACCATCAGTTATAAGCTATAAGCTATCAGTTATCAACCATCAACTATAAGTTATAAACTATCAATTAACTTATCAGTCAACCACTATTTTTATCAAACCGATTCATAATATGAATATTAGAAATATGAAAAAGATGAATTAAGAACGTTAATTTTTCATTTAAAAAACCATTTTTTAAAAAGAGAGTTCTATTCAAAGAATTCTAGAGTTCTTTTTTCGATTACAAGAGAGAAACATTATTTTCATATTAACTTTACTTCCAAGTCGCAAATAACGGTGAATGAGTTTAATAAGATTTGGATTAAAAACGTGAAATAATGAACATAGACACATACAAAGAGGAACATAATGAGCGTGTGAAAGAAAATTATATGTCTCCTATAACTTGGCCACCCTTATACGGATATCACATGCAACAAATTTAATACCTTTAGGTTAGTTAACTATTAACAAACCTATCAAAATCCAGTCTAAAAGATTTCAAATGATCTTATCTTGAGATTGGTTCAAGATAAGAGTTTTTGACTTTACACACTATTTGAATCAATGTTTATCAATGTTATTTATTTGTATACATAATTTTTGTTATTTTTTAAATCTATGTTAGCTTAATAATATGAAAATCCACTTTAATTATTTGTTGATTTAATATATTAAATTTGATTGAATATTAAATGTATAAAATTAATTTTCCAAAACGAATAAAATGATTTAATATGAATTTGTATTAAAAACAATATAACATATATATTTATAAGCTAGGTTCTATTGTATTAATTTTTCTTTATTTATTTACTAAACATCTGATTTCTTTTTATATATCAATTGTCGAGAGATCTGAAAAATTAAAGATTTGAAAAATTAAAAATGAGAGTTGATTTGCTATTGAAGTAAATCAAAAACAAAAAATCTGGAGTGATATTAGGGAATCTGATTTGTTAGATTGAGAAATTTTGAATCAGTGAATAAAAAATGTAATTAGCCGTGAAAAATGATAGAATCAAATGCCGATTCTCATAGACGATTCAATTGTTTCGCTATGAATTAAAATTGATCGGATACTAGAGGTTGCGTGAACAGTTTTGAATTTCTGACGTTGTGAGAGAGAATTTGACCGGTAAAATTAACCCTCTAATTCTCAAGTCAGCATATGAATAAATGAGTGAATGCAATTTGAATTTGAATTTGAATTGTGTATTTAAAAAATACACACTCCTTTATATAATGTAAATGTTATAAGAACCTACTATTCTTCTGATGTGGAATTAATGCAATAAATTGTTTGTTAGATTCTGAATAACATTCCTATCTATCAGTTGACGTGGTGGATTATTTTTAGAATCCGACGACAAAGTCTTCTAATTGGCCCAAAATATTGTTATCAATTATTTTAATGATGGAGTAATAAAACTTTTCTCAAAATTAAATATTATTTTACCTTTCTTTTTTCATATTGAATATGATTATTTTAATTTATTAAAATATTTTTAAAACAACTGTATTTTAGTTTATTTATTTTGTACAAAAAAAATTAAGTAAAAACAAAGTAAAAAATTATTAACCTAAAGTAGGTTCATAAATAATTAAATATATAGAGATCTCCATATAGTAATGGATACAAGAAGTTTAATTTGCAAGACTTACTGCATGCATATATTATTTAATAACAAAATATTAAATGTCATTTCTTTTTTTGAATAATAAATACAAGATATGTACCAAGAAAATAAAGATGATGATAGTAATAATATGATAAGGAGACACAAATCACCATCACTAAAGACTTGTTAATTAATTAATCAATCAATGAGTTGTTTCGTACGCACCTTCTTTTTTCCATGAAATTGTATTCCAATTCCAACTAAACCATGTAATAGAATCTAAATCCATTGGCTGAAACACAAAACAAATCATAAACCATAGAAAAAATAGTTAGAATACAACTCCAAAGAAGAGCTTTCGAAAGGCTATTAATAAACCAAACAAGGATAGAATAACTTTTGATTTCCTTTTACTAAAAATGGAAATATGAAAAATCATGACACAAAGCAAGTCACTATAGTATTAGTCCGGACTATGAGGAGTTGAATTCTATGACAAACTTTAACTCTCTTTAGTATGGTGGTGGGAAAGTGAATGCATGGGGGTTGTGTCAGAATCTCACCCAATCTTTCTCGTAAGGATGTTCTTCTATATTTATTAATATTTCTTTAAAGTTAGCATCCTTCTTCAATTGCATTACTCACACTTTAAGAACCATGTCAATGATTGAATAAGTTTTAATATCTAATCTAAATTAGTTAAATTGATTTTTCTTAATATTAGAATTAAATGCTAAACAATCAATAAAAATTAACAACTAAAATAGATCTCGTGCGCTGAAGTGTAGTTATATGAAGACATTGAATTAAAAAGATGTGAGTTCGAATATGTGACATAAAAATGAATAACTAATGAGTTGACATAGTAGACCCCAACCAAGCTATTATATTATAATATTATTTTAATGATTTTTTTTTTTATCTTTGTAAATACGTTGCACTAATATATTATTTAGTGTTAAAATATAACATATAATTCAAGTTGAGTAATTCAAGCTTAAATCTAATTAGAGTTTGTTAATCTACTTAGTTTACAAGTTAATTGTATATAAATAAATATAGTTTGTAATTCAGTTTGTACAATTCAATTCAATAATATAATCTTTATTTTATTATGCTATCTTCTCTCTTCACTAAAGGTGTCTCACGCACTAACAAATTGGTATCAAGAGCTTCTATTAGATGCTTGACCGTACTTTCAAGAATCACATGTCAAAGATCATGTTTTCGAAACGTGGGTTGTTGTTAATCACTCGTTGCAAAGATGAATGATAACAATGGTATTCCAAATTCTCTTCCAACTCTTGACGACAAGAATTGTCTTCGATGGAGAAAACATATGTAATATCTATTTGACTTTCATGAAACTCTAGAAGTGGTTATTAACGACATTCCTGCACTTCGTGAAGATGCAACTGAACCACCCACAAAGATGCCAAGAAGAAGGATTGTAAGACAGATTTTTACATCTAACGGCGGTTGATGCAACAAATTTTGACAAAATCTCTCATACTGAATCAACGAAGGAGGCATGACATTTTCTTGTCAAGTACTATGAAGGAGGTGAGAAAGTAAAGGTTGTCAAGTTGCAAACCTTTCGACGACAATATGAATTTTTGTCGAAGAGAGAAAACGAAAAGATTGCATGCTATGTGTCAAAGGTTCATAATTGATAAGATGATAGTTGGGAATGTAATGCATACGCTGACCTCTCACTTTGATCGTGTTATCATAGTGTTCGCGTTAAAAGGTGACGCGCTAGAGGATGTGAACGTGAGTTCGGATCTTCTGGCTCGTAACGATTTAAATCTTTTGATTTTGTTTATAAAGATGCCGCGAGCATCAAGCTTTATTATTTTCAACACAAGAAAGATGATTTAATGATTATGAAAAGGGAAAGCTCAAATACCCTCAATTGATATTGGTATGCGTGACTAGCGCAAACTAACGTAACGCATGGGGAGATTCTGAGTAAGGGGGATTGTTATATAAAGGGAATAGATGGAGCACCCTAAATATATGTAGTTATCTACAACTTTATATATGAATATATTTGATATGTTTGTGTGTTTTAATTGCTATTTCTATGATTGGGAAAGTTTCTCCTTTGGGATTTTGAGAATCGATGTGTGGGATTCTAGTGTTTGTTATTATTGTGCTCGCAAAGATCGTGGATCTTCGCATACATATCCCTAGTGGGAATCGAGCATTTGTAGCTCGGATCTCTGTGGTTCTATGGTTTGTTTGGTCCGAGAGAGAAAGAAATTTGCTCGGCAAGGATGAGACCTTGTGCCTACGTATTCTCAAAAGGATGTTGAGAAAGTCGAGCAATCGTAGTTCCCACTTATGCTAGTGGAAAGCAACGGATGTTATTAAGACAGATAAATGTCATCTTAATGAAAATGTATCTAATCTATTTCATCACATACATTTTGAAAAGTTTTGATTAAAATCTTTCGTCGTAAGTATTAGGTGTTTTGCTTGAATGTACAAGCGTTACCACTTACATGTTTAAGAAAGATGTTTGAAAAAGATGATTGAATCTTTTAACTGTAAGTATTGGGTGTTTTTCTTGAGTGTACAAGCGTTACCACTTACTGTTAAGAGATGTTTTTGTTTGAAAACAGTTTATGAAAAAAGTTTAAAAAAAAGTTTTTGACTGTATGTGATGTGATAGATGAGATACTTCTTCCATAGAGATGATAAATGTCTAAATCTCAAGGAGAAATTGATTGGATTAAAGGGATGCTTTTAAGAAGCCCGTGGGTCCTTGTATTGTAAGCCCAAGAGGAGGCATTCCGAGGGTCATCGAGGGTCCTTGTATGAAGCTCAAGAGGAAGCTATAGGGTATGGCTAGCTTTGGCTTGAAAGGGGTTTCACCGAGAAACCATCCTTTTCTGAATAAGAGCAATTTCACCGGGAAATTTTATTCTCTGGGGAATTTGAAAGTGATTTCACCGAGAAACCATCCTTTCAGGGTTCTATCTTAGCGCGGGTGATTCTTTGTATTGGAAGCCCAATAGGAGGCTGTTAAGAGATTTCCTGTCTCTTTCATTGTATGATGCCCAAGAGAAGGCTAAACTCAATGAGGAGTTCTTTTGAACGAAGCCCAAAGTCGACTCAGCAGGAGTGTTGTCTTATATGAAGCCTAAGCGGAGGCTAAACTCTGTGGGGAGAGTTTCTTTGTACAAAGCCCAAGAGAAGGCTAAACTCTGTTGGAGATAAAATATCTTGTATGAAGCCCAAGCGGAGGCTAAACTTAGATGAGTGAGTTTTCTTATATGAAGCCTAAGAGGAGGGACCCATGAGGATGGATTGTCTTGTATAAAGCCCAAGCGGAGGCTAAACTCAACTGGGGATGAGTTATCTTGTATGAAGCCCAAGCGGAGGCTATTACTCTGGGAACCTATTGATTAGTCTAATTGTTATGTTATTATTAGACGGTTTGTATAAACAGGTGTGTGTGTGATATGTATTCACAGGAGTTTATGAAGGAAATATAAACAATGCATGATGTTTATTTACATCAGTTTATGAAATATAAACAAGTGGCTGTGAAACGAACGTTTAAAACGAGCGTAACTTGGTTATTTACAAGTTTGAACTGTGTACAAGGAAATGAATATGTACACGAACGAGTTTTTATGTACAGAGAAAGATGGATGTACATAGGAGGGTTGGGACTTACACCATAAGGGAGGCCCATTGATTTGAAAGAAGTTTCACAGAGAATAATGCTCCTTTCAATATCAATGGTATTATGTAAAAAGATTGATTGATTGAATCCGTAAAAGGTATTTGTATTATAAAAGTATTTGAAAAGAAGTATTATGTATATGTGATACAAGGAAATATTATGTACATAAAAGAATGTTATGGGACTTACACCATGATGGAGGCCCATTGGTCAAAAAGAAATTTTACTCAGAAGAATTCTTCCTGTAGAACCAATGGATTCGGCGTATAGACAAACGAATGAAAAACAAACGAAAGAAATTTGTTTACGTTTGAATATTAACAATGACAATTTGAGTATGTACAAGTAAAACTAAATATGTACATAAAGGATTGGGACTTACACCATAAGGCCCATGATCGATCGAGAAAAAATCGCTTTTATCGCTTTAAATCGGATCGATCATGGTAAAAGATGCAAGTTTGATGAAATGTTTTGAAAAATGATTTGAAAATGTTTTTGAAATGTTAAGTTCATTTATGAGAAGTTTTGAAAAAAATCGGAAGTCGAAAACTTGAAAAATTCACCTTAAAAGGAGGTTTGAAAAGTGTTTAACGTTTGCCCGATTAAAATTTAATCGATGAAAGTTTTTTCTGAAAATTTTGCACTATCACAAAATAGATGTATTTATTGACAAGTGTCCAAAAAATCACCTTAAAATAAGGAGTTTTGATTGGTCAAAAAAATTGTGAAAGTTTGATAAAAAACATGAAATTTTTTGGAAAGTTTGTAAAAAGAATGGTCCTGATGGGTGTTGAACCCATGACCATAAGGTGGGACGCGTGGCAAAGGAACTTAAAGGCAAGCAGACAACCACTAGACCAAACGCGTTTCTGTGTTTAGTGGACTAACACACGTGTTAGAAAAGGATTGGAATTTTTAAATATTTGAAATGAAGAACAGATGAAGAACACGCGCGCATCCTGGGTTTCTTGTTTGATCTTCAGATTGCCAAATCCAAGCTACCATCCTCGTTTCTCAACCAAATTGAATGATATAAAAATGAAACTTGATCGATTTTGCACAACGAACATGAATATGTATGTTAATTGCATTTATTTTAAGCCCAGAACATTTTGGTTTCGAAGAACACTTATGAACCCTAATCTGAAAAACTTAAATTAAATGATGAAGGTTTGATGATTCTTGGATTTTTTTGAGGGTTAATGATCGTTATTAGTGCAGAAAAGGATCGGCCAAGAGTTTTTTCAAAAAGATGCAAGGAATCATGATATCACAGTTCATGTTCATACCTGGAAAAGAGAGAATCGAAGAAGCTCAAAACGTGTTTCCAGAACTTGTTTGAGGATTGCTACACCTTCATCGGCATGTATGGAAGCTGTGTGGATGGTATGCTTGCTTCGAACTTGCCTCAATCCTTCCAACCAAGTCAACCTGAAGTCAGTTCAAAAGGAAACTCGAAATCGAGGTTAATGGATTTACAGGTTGTTGTTCTTGTTTTGGATCACATATAGGATGTATAGTGATGCTGTTTGAGTCATTAGAACACAGTTTGATCAAGCGAAACCAACAATTCGATTCATAAGTCAGTTTGGAAGTTTTGAAAAAAATGAAAATGAAATCTGATTTTTGCTTGCTTTTAGCTTGATTTTAAGTTTGTAACAAGTTTGATAGTGATTATGAAGCATGTTTGACACCAAAGATCATCATGGTTTTAGCTCAATTTCAAAAATGCTATGTTTCTCAATTTACACTATATTGCTTGATTTTTAGGAAGGTAAAGAGAAAGCATCATTTTGCATTATTTTTGTGTCTATTGAGCTTGAATTGGTACCTCTATTTATAGGCCATTGTATCTGAAATGTTAGGCAAGCAATTGGGCATTGGTAATTCAAACTTGCCTTAGAGGGCAAGGAAGTCTTTTGTGCATTAAATGCAAAAGGAAGCTTCCTTCTTTTAACCATGGTTAATTTCAACTTGATCCTATCCTATAATAATTACATCCAACTGATTTATATCAGTTCTATCCTCTCTTGGCAAGGTGGCAAAGGTTCTAGAAGAGGAAAATGCAAAATGACCTATAATCTTGATGTTTTGACTTTGAAAATCAAGTGTCAGGAGCCTTATGTTTCAATTTCAAAAGTGTATCTAGACTCCATGGATTTGAGAGTTCTTGGACATTTTGGAAAGATTTTTCCACAAGCTACAACTTTCATGTTTTGAGTTTTTTCAAATTCAAATTGGAACTAGGTGAAAAGTGGCTTGAAGTTTGAAAAAATAAGAAATTTCAACACTTAGAAAAATTTCTAAGTATGAAAACTTTTGACTTTTGTTGACTTTTCCAAATTCTTTGATTTTTATGATCATGATGGATCATGTGAATTATTTTGATGATGGAAAAGTTTTTTTGAAAATTTGACCAAAAGTCAAAGTTTGACTTTTCTGATGAAATTTCATCGACGTTTCGAAATTGGTGATGAAGTCATGAACCTCTGTGATGTTTTGAATTCGTAAATTAGGTCAAGATGTTGTATCTAAGATATAATGACCAATATCTATCCAAAAAGTCATTTCTTGCTCAAAAATCGAGAATGCCTATGCTCGACCAAAACCCTAATTGGTCGATCCTTGATCGATCGATGAGGAAAATGGATATCTGAGGATTGAAGGCTGATGATTTGATCAAGATAGATCAAATGGAGTGAGAAAATCTCAAACCCTAATTGGTTAGCTCTTGAATCAGATGAAAATCTGATGAAACCCTAATTTTGACCTGTGAATGCTACACCCGATTAATCTTGTTTGAGCTAGTTCGCAATGATGCAAATGTAAGGTGGTATATTAGGTCAAAATTTGGGGTATGACAGATGCCCCTATTTAAGTTTCTTTAACTTGAGAGATGAAGATGAATATCTTTGTTTTGATAGGTGTAAAGAAACTTAAATATCAGAATACGCAAAATTTGGACCTAAGATACCAAAAAATGCGGATGATGCAAAATGATCGCAAAAAGTTTTACCCTAAATGATATCAAAGAAATGACACGGTGAAGGGAAATTTGTGAATACGTCCCTGCTGGGGAAAGAATGATTCACAGAATATGTGAACATTTGTTTCGTTTTGGGAAACAAAGAGATTGCCTTCTGTCAGCCTGGTGACAATGTTTAAGGTAAGTGGAAATGATATTACGAATTATCAGCTCTGTGATAGTTTATGGTAATGAATTCTGAAGATGTTTACCAATTATCCGCGAAGTGATAACTATAACAAGGTAAATCTTTGAAGGAATGAGGTTGATGTGTACTCAGATTTGTCAATAACAGACAGTGCTCTATCCAGGAATGAACTGGAAAGAAAGAAGTTAATCAAGACATTGTTCCTAATGAGGGATAATCTCAGCTGGGGAATGTGATAGAAAGAAGAAAATGTATTTCTCTGCTTGGGGACTTTGCCGGGGAAAAAGGAAGACGTATCCTTTCTGTTTGGGAATACTCCGTTGGGGAAAAAAGAAAAATGTATCTTTTCTGTTTGGAGATATTCTACTGGGGACAGACTTGTACTCGTATGAGTAAGTATGATTTATACCAGTGATTTGGAAGCAAACATTTTGAGAGATGCAAAAAATGCAATGAATGATGCTATTATGTATGAATGTCATGAATGTTATATGCATGCTAACAATACTTTGACAAAGACACTAAAGAGGTATTTGGGAAAAGGACCGCGTCACAGTTCGAACAAATACTGGGTGAAAATTGTAACAAATGGTGCAGATGTTCACTAATGAAGAATTTGAGTTGCATGTTTTAAACTTTCCGAGAAAGGCATTTCATTGGCAACTTGGTTGGGGATTCTTTTTGGATAAGAATACCGTCCTTTGATGATTTCAGCTGAGGAGAAGACTGCTGTAGCAGTTGTTTTATCCTTCGGAGATCAAAGCACTCATGGAGAAACTGTTGAAGTTATTTCCGCGTCCATAGTTCAAAGGAGAATTTTGCTTTTGTTTCAAAATTTTTGAAGTAAAAATTCATTTAAAACATTTTAGTTTCAAAAAGTGATTTTCACAATAAAAAGCGTTATTTTGCAAAACAGAATAAAGTAGGAATTGCAAACAAGAAAAGCACAAGGCTCAAATTTATTGATAGAATGGTAATCAGCCAAATGCGTGATTCCATGAACTATTTACAAAAGTTGGAAATGATAATTTATTGGGAAAAGGCTACATTGAAAGCAAATAACCACTACTATCCCTAACAACTTTGAATTCCAACTGTGCTTGTTGCTTCAGAAGAGCTGATTGAAGATCCGTCGATGGAAGATTCTTCATGTGGACAAAATATGATCGAGCAGTTACTTTGTCATTTTGTATCCTTGTTTTTGCCTAGATCGCCTTTTCGTGTTTTCGATCTATCGGATAATTTCGCTTATTGTCTCTAATTTTGCTGGATCGCTTTTGTTTTCAATCCACCGAGACGCTCATTTTGCCTAAGCCGCCTTTTCGGTTTTCGACTTACCGAGCTGTTCTTTTGTTTTTAGACAAAGTATTTTTGATTGCGTCAAGCATTCACGGATACGGAGTTCATCGGTCCATGGTTGTGAGAGTCATAGCACCGCCAGAAGCTTCTCTTGACGATGTGGGCCTTCGTAGTTAGGAGTCCACTTGCCCCATGAATCTTGAAAAGACAAAATCTTTTAAGCACGAGGTCGCCTTCTCGAATTCACGAGGTCGGACCTTTTGTTGAAAGCTTTTTCATTCTTCTTTGATAGAGTTGTCCGTGACACGTAGATAGTCTATATGTTCCTCTTGTCGACTTTGCTATCATGTCGTCCACGAGACCTCGATCTCTTTGTGCATCATATCATGAAAGAGAGTAGTCATTGCCCTCGGTAAGTTGCGCTGCATTCTTTAATCCAAATGGCATTACCTTGTAGCAAAAGTGCCCCATGGCGTGATGAAAGATGTCTTCTCCATGTCTTCGGAGCCATTCGATCGATTGTAACGGAGAAACCATCCATGAAGGAAAAGACATTGAATTTGGCGGCTATCCACTAGCATGTCGATATGCGGAAGTGGGAAATCGCTTTTGGACTAGCTTTATTTAAGTCCCTAGTCAACACACATTCGACCTTTCCATCTTTCTTGGAGACAGTACTATGTTGGCTAGCCATTGAGGATACTCGAAGTGACAAGGAAACCAAATGCTTTTGAACTTCCTTTTGATTTTCTCACCATTTCAGGATGAACTCTTCTCGCTTCGCTTAATGGCGGACATTCGGTCTTATGGCAAATGATGCTCCACGATGCTGGTATCCAAACCTGGCATGTCCTGGTAGGACCAAGCAAACACATCAACGTATTCTTTGAGAAGATTTATCGTTTGCTTTTGACACGCTGAGTGAAGCTCCGATATTGACTTCTTTTGTATCTTCCTCAGAACCCAAGTTAATTGCTTCTAGAGGTTCTTTGTGAGGCTGAATGATCCTTTCCTCGTGCTTAAGTAGTCGAGAAATTTCATCTGGGATCTCTTCTTCGACTTCCTCCTCGGCGAATTCACAGGGGATTTCAAAGTTGAGAAAGAGCGTAGAGTTATTGCTTTCAATGGTTTTGTCCATCTGTTTAATCTGCATTTTTGATTTATGTTTGATTAAAAAGTTTTTTTTTTTGAAAGTGTATGCAGATTAAAAAATTTTATTATGATTTTTTTTGATTGATTTTTTATTGTGTTTTTTAGGATTATCATTTCCAGAAAAGGGTAAAAAATGAAAATAAACACAGAGTGTGGAAACAAAACAACGTGTTTTATTTATGATTCACAATATGAACAAGGCCCTGAAATACAAACTCATTTGTCTTGGGCAAGACAAAGAGAAATTATTTAAAAGCTAAAGCCCTATAAAACATCTCTTCGCTTTGGGCGAAGCGAGAGTTCAAAACAAAAAGCAAAGATAAACTACTTAGAGCTATGAACATTAGTCCTAACTTCAACGGGTTTCCAATAGTGACGAACTCCTTGGAAGTCGAGGTACTCGGGTAATTTTCCGCTTGGTTTAACCCTTGAGTAGACTTTGGTCGCTGGCTGAGCAGGCTTTGAAGACTCTGGGTGATGGCCCTTGCCTTTTGTGCTGCTAAAGCGATCTTCTTGATTAACAGATCGGGAAGTATGAGATATAGCATTTGTACTTCCTGTTGATCTTTGTGTTGAATACTGGGGATGTTCCTTCCAGTCTTCCGAGTGAAGAGACTCGTTGTCGGCAACACTTTCTAGATCGTATCCCGAGTCGTACTCTTGATCTTCAGTGATCATGTTGATGTAGTGATAACCAGGATCTGGTTTGGTGAATTCCACAGAAGTGTTGAAGCAGAGATCTTCATTTGGGATCTCGATCTGCTGATTAGTTTGAGAAGATGAGTATTCCTCTTCTGATTGACTAGGGTATTCAAAGTCATCACCCCATCCCGTAGGCTGGATATGTTCGATCCGGATTTTCGAGCTTTCTGGCGCAGTGTATTTCACCATGTAGTCGTATTTGCCACTTGGTTCTCCCAAGGTATCCCAAATTTCAGCAGGGACTGGCGGATTTTCATGTTGCTGAAGGGACATGTCTTTGAATTGATCAGTCGGTGCATATGATTCCTCCTGAGACACATATTCAGGGCTATTCAAGTAAGTGCTCCACTCTTCAGATTCAGATAGATTGTCTTCCTCCTCTTCTATGGTTACAACATTGACTTCTTGTGGAACAGGGTTTAAGAAACCTCCACTGTGAAATACTTCCTTGATTGGGGGAAGTGCTTCCTCTTTGGTTGCTCGAGAGAATACAGTGTGAACCCGAGTCCGCTTTTGTTCCGTTGTTGATGTGTTTAATTACTTGTCCCATCCTTGGGCATTGCCGTCTTTCACCATTTGTGCCGCCTCTCTATATAAAGAGATAGATGATCTGTTTTTAGTAGATTCATCTTCTAACGGATTTTCTGGGAGATGTGGCGCTTCAATGTCATTGGCAGTGATGAAGGAGAAACTGGATAGATGACTTACAAGTAAAGCTTGTTCACCACTGATGGTCACCAACTTTCCGTTGACTGTGAATTTTAATTTTTGATGGAGAGTAGAAGTTACTGCTCCTGCATCGTGGATCCAAGGTCTTCCTAGCAAGCAACTGTATGCAGCTGGTACGTCCATGACTTGGAAAGTAATTTTGAAAGTGTGAGAGCCAATTGTCATCGGGAGATCAACTTCCCCAATAACTGACTTTCTCGATCCATCGAAAGCTCTTACTATTATATCGTTGAACTTCATTGGCGTTCCTTTGTAAGCTAAACGAGCGAGCGTCGTTTTTGGCATTACATTTAAAGACGAACCTGTATCCACCAATACATTGGACAGGGAATCTGACTGGCAAATCATTGAGATGTGCAAGGCCAAGTTGTGATCTTTCCTTCTTCCTAAGTTCTTCGTCACTAAAACTCATTGTTGCGGTGTTATGTTGGAGATGATCCCTCCAAATTGGTCTGTAGTCACATCGTGATCCACATAAGCCTGGTCTAGTACTCTCATCAAAGCCTCTCGGTGAGCTTCAGAGTTAAGGAGTAAAGACAGTATTGAAATCATTGAAGGAGTCTGCATCAGTTGATCTACGACTCGATACTCGCTTTTCTTGATTAGTTTTAGTATTTCTTCAAAGTCTGAGTTGATGTTGGTTCCATCAGTAGAACCAATATTTGTGCTTGGGTTAACAATGGGAATCGTTGCAGGATTCTCAACAGATATGCTAACTGGGTTCTGTTTAACAACATGAATTGTAGGCGGTTTTGGTGGTACTGGAGTATGAACTCGTCCACTTCTCGTTACTCGTCCGATTTCTGCTATATTGATATTAGCTGGAAGTGTAGGCAGGGTTTCTCCTTCCCATCTTCTATCAGGGTTGCACTGTATTGGTAAGGAATTGCTTTGGTAGAACTGTATGGAACAGGACCAGGTGGGCAAATTACCAAAGGAGATGTTGGAATGCTGGAACCATTGTATGCGATCTCCACATGCTCGGGTATATTGAAACAAGGGATCACAACGTTTACTTCGGGATTTTCCGAGTTGATATCTGAGACTAAAAGCTCATGCGGAAAATGCCCTACGGTATTTACGTCATGGTCATCTCGGTTTCTGTAGATTTGTAAATCACCAGTGTCTAACAAATGCTGGATATATGCTCTTATGGTGGAACATCCTTGAATATTCGGGGCGACGCGCAAGCACGTAATCATGCTTAGTGAAGGTGCTCATGGTACTGTATGCTTCATGAAGATGCACCAAGTTTCCTTTGATCAGGTTTACGTCTGTGACGAGATACCTGTCTGTATTTCTCAATATCAAACTTACTGAGTGCCCACTGTGACTGGGAAGTGGATTGGCTTGCACGTTTGGGCTCGTATTCTTGAAGGAAAGAAGATTAGACCTTACTAACTTTTGTACTTCTGCCTTTAATACTATGCAATGTTCGAGGTCATGGCCTAGTGCCCCTTGGTGAAAAGGGCAAGATACGTCGGTTTTGTACCACCACGGCAATTTCTCAGGAACAGGAGGTGGTGACCTTGTCTGTATCAGGTTTCTTTCTATTAGCGCGGGTAAAGTTCTGCGACGTCATGGGAATTGGGTCGACCGAGTGACCCGAGGCGTCGGTTTTGGTTGTGGCTGAGCCGTGGCGAGGTGTTGAGTTTGTTGATTTTGTTGAAATTGCGGAGCAATTCCTGTGTTTGGAGTTATGTTGACAGAGGGTGCTATGGCAGCTACCTGTCGTTGTTGGATGAAATTCTTACGTGGTTTCCCTCGGGATACCATTCCTACGTCATGCTCTTTTTTCCTTGGAAAACTGGTTCCAATTTTCTTGGTATTACTAGAAGATCCTGCTTCCTTGGTTAGACGTCCGGTTCGAACACCCTCTTCTAATCGCATTCCCATGCTTACCATTTCGTTGAAATCTCCGGGAGCACTAGCGATCATTCGCTCATAGTAGAATGAGTTTAGAGTATTCAAGAACACCTTAGTCATCTCCTTTTCTTCCAATGGTGGGTTAATTTGGGCGCAATTTCCTCCATCGTTGCATATTCCTTAAATGTCTCTTTTTCCTTTTGAGACATGGAGCTAAGTTGATCCTATCGAGCCATATCCAAGTTGAACTTATATTTACATAAGGCTTTACCTAAGTCATTGAATATTTGGATATTCGTCTTTCTAAACCCATGTACCACTTGATGCGGCACGGTGAGAGTCCCGAAGTAATGAATTAGCAGCTGATGATCCTCATTGTACGTAGACATTTTCCTAGCATACATTGTGAGATGACTCTGAGGACAAGAGTTCCCTTTGTACTTTTCAAAGTCAGGGACTTTGAATTTCGCAGGTATTTTTACGCGAGGAACTAAGCAAAGATCCTGGGCACTTTTCCCAAACAATTCTTTCCCTTGAATCGTTTTTATCTCAAGCTGCATTTTGAGGAGTTGTTCTTGGAGATTCTCCATTGAACCACGAGCGTTCGTGTTATTTCCTGGAGTGTGATGAACTTCTTCGTCTGTGGTAGTGTGCACTACGGAAGCTGAGTTCAACATGATCGGTTGAGAAATCGACATTGTTACTTGTGGAAAAGTTATTCCACGCTGTGAAGCAGAGTTTTGCTGCAAAGTAGGTATGTCAAGCGAGATTGTTTGAGAAGTCGGTTGGCGAACTCCGATGCCGAAGTTGAAAGGCATTCCCCATGGATAGCCTTCTGGCATGCTGAAAGGTGAACTACGGTGCGATAATAAACGGAGTAGTAGTATCCTCCAAGTTCTTTGTTTGGTTTGACCGCTCGATCTTTGCTTGTTGACTTTCTTGCAAGTGAGTTGACCAAAGATGTGAGTCTTTCCACTTCTTCCTGTAGCGTAGTTACCGTGCTACGGAGTTCAACGTTTTCTTGCTCAAAATTCTCCATTATTTTTCTTCTTTTTGATCTAGTATCGTACGTTCGAGTAGGCTGCGTACGCAGTCGAGAAACTCTAAGACGCGACAGCTTGACAATCTGTTCCTATCTGAAAAAATGATTCCAACTGGAAAAATGTTAGACTCTAGACAATAGACCTAAATGCAAGATATGATGCATGAATATGATTGTAAAGAAAAGGAATTTCCAAAGAATTTATGCTGAAAGAGATATTTCTTGGCAAATATTTGGATGGAAAAACACAAATTTCATTGATTATTGAAAGAAGATTACAACAATTGTTTTTTTTTTGGAGCATTGCTCACACAAATGATAAAATAAATGATAAAATGACAAACTAAATTGAACTAATTAAACGTCTTCGTCTGATGAAGATCCAAAGGCTTGATGCAGCTTCCTCTTCAGGATTTCCTTTCCATAGCGAGCTTTTAGTTCTGCTTTCTCGGCTTACGACTCTTTTCCATTCGTTGGGAGTAAGATTGTTATTCATCAAATCTTCAGGCGTTCCTTTTCTTTCTTTGATGAATTTCTTGATTGCGTCATGCTTCTGGCGAATCTCCTCATCTTTTTCCATGAGCCATTCATCCTGGAAATGAAGCGTCTTTTCATGATCTTTGACTTGCTTCTTGAGCTTCTTATTCTCGAGGTTAGCCTTAAGGAATTTGTTTTCCAAAGCTTCCTTCTCAAACCTTATCTTGGTCAAGGCTTCTTGGTATTCTCCCACAGTTTCGACGGGAAAATTTGTTGATTTGGAGGCGATTGAGAACATGGGATCTTCATAAGCGTAAGGGATTCGGAATTCCTTTGCTCTTTTCTTTACCCAAGAAGTCTAGGTTTCCATGGCTACACAATTCTTTGCCTTACCTTTTCCTTTCTTTCGGATGTGATGCCAAGCTTTAATCATCCTAGCCTTCAATCCTTGGGAATCCTCCCCTTCATGGTAGAAGTAGCTTTCTACTGTAAATCCAAGAGGTTTACCAGAGTTTGCGTATCCGAGTTGACGTCTCGCTAGGAATGGGTTATAGTTGATTCCTCCTTTCGTACCAATGAGAGGTACGTTGGCAAATTCTCCACAGCTCTCAATGATTTCCATCTCATTGTTTGCCAAAGTATACCAATGGATATCGTCGTTTGTAAGAGACATGAGTCTTCTGGACCAATGCCACTCGTCTTTGCCTAGATCGCCTTTTCAGGTTTTCGATCTATCAGGATAATTTCTGTTTATTATCTCTAATTTTTGCCTGGATCGCCTTTTCAGGTTTTCAATCCACCGAGACGCTCATTTTTGCCTAAGCCGCCTTTTCGGGTTTTCGACTTACCGAGCTGTTCTTTTGTTTTTTTTAGACAAAGTATTTTTTGATTGCGTCAGCATTCACAGGATACGGGAGTTCATCACAGTCCATGGTTGTGAGAGTCATAGCACCGCCAGAGAAACTTCTCTTGACGATGTATGGGCCTTCGTAGTTAGGAGTCCACTTGCCCCTAGAATCTGTTTGAAAAGACAGAATCTTTTTAAGCACGAGGTCGCCTTCTCGAATTCACGAGGTCGGACCTTTTGTCGAAAGCTTTTTCATTCTTCTTTGATAGAGTTGTCCGTGACACGGAGCGGTCAGGCGCTTTTCTTCAATCAAGTTCAGCTGGTCGTATCTGCTTTGACACCATTCGGCCTCAGATAGCTTAGTTTCCATGAGAACTCTCATTGACGGGATCTCAACTTCTACGGGAACCCGCTTCCATGCCGTATACTAGAGAAAAGGAGTTGCCCTGTTGAAGTGCGTCTTGAAACGATACCCATGCGAGCAAATGGCGACATTCGTGCGGTCTTTGTAAGTGATGACCATTTTCGGACGATCTTTTGATGTTCTTGTTGGTCGCTTCAACGACGTCATTCATCTTTGGCGGTAAGGAGATGAGTTATGATGCTCGATCTTGAATTCCTCACAGTTCGTCATCATTTTGTTGTTCAAGTTTGATCCATTGTCGTAATGATCTTGCTTGGAACTCCATATCGGCAAATGAGGTTGTTCTTGATGAACCTCACAACCACTTGTCCGTAACATTGGCGTGGGATCTTGCTTGACCCCTTTGGTGAAGTAATCAATAGCCACTAGAATGAAGCGATGTCCGTTGGACGCTTTTGGTTCAATCATTCCAATCATGTCAATGCCCCACATGGAGAAAGGCCACGGAGAGGAGAGAACGTTGAGTAGAGTCGGAGGCACATGGATCTTATCTGCGTAGATCCGCACTTGTGACATCTTTTGACGTGTTTACAGCAATCGGATTCCATCGTTATCCAATAGTATCCTGCTCTCAAGATTTTTCTAGACATTGCATGCCCGTTTGAATGGGTTCCAAAGGACCCTTCATGTACTTCATGGATGATTGTGTCTGCTTCCTGTCTGTCGACGCATCTGAGCAGAACCATGTCGAAGTTTCTTTTGTATAGGACATCTTCATTGAGGAAGAAATTCCTGGAAAGCCTCCTTAGCTATTCAAGAATCCAACAATCTTGAAAACTTAAAAATGAAAGATTTGGTTGGTTCGTTGAAGGCACGTGAGATTAGGATTGTCGAAAGAAAAAAGAGTTGAAGACTCGATACAAACACTGCAGGCTCACTCATGAAAAAAGAATCGTGGTTTCAACAAATTCAAAGGCCAAATTGACAAGACTCAGGGAAAGAATTATTGGTCGAATTCTCACAAGAATAAGGTCGATTCGAAAAAGGAGAAGGAAATTCATATAAAAAATAAAAAGAAGAGAAAAAATGTAAGGGAAAGATAAGGGATCGACAAAAGGCAAGGACGACAGAGCGAACCTTACACGTCAAGATTCATATGATTATGATTATATAGTGGTTATGGCTGAAGTTGCAGATAACCATGTCGAATCCAAGATTTGGTTCCTCGACTCAGGCTGTTCGAATCACATGACTGGTAAAAAAAATGTGGTTAGCAGATTTCGACCAGTCAAAGAAAAGCAAGGTCAAACTTGTAGATAATATCTTGTTATAAGTAGAAGGTACATGCAACATAATTTTTCAAAGGAGTAATAGAGAGAAAGCTATGATCAAAGATGTACTCTATGTACCTGAATGAAAAGTAATCTACTAGGTGTTGGGTAACTGGTTGAAAAAGGTTTCTCAATGGTTATGAAAGATGGAGCTTTGAAACTATTCGACACTCAAAATAACTTGGTCTTGAAATATCCTATGTTGAAGAATATGACATTTGAGGTACAATGTTTGAAAACAGTTGTTGACCATAAGAGTAGCTGACTTTGGCATTTGAGGTTTGGTCACTTAAACTTTCGATCCCTAAATCAATTGATCATTCAATATATGGTAATTGGCGTACCATGTCTTGAGATGCACGACAAACTCTGTGAAGATTGTATAGTCGAAAAGCAATCTAGAAAGTCTTTCGCCTCGACTATACCAATGAGATCCTCTAGAATACTCGTAATTGTACATTCAGATGTATGTGGCCTATTCGAAGAATATGCCATTGGAGGAAACATGAATTTCATCTCATTTGTCGATGAATACCGTTGAAAGCTATGGATCTATGTGATCAATTGAAAGGATAAAGTATTCAAATTATTTAAGAGATTCAAGATACTTGTCAAAAACCAGAGTGAAAAGAAGATCAAAGTTCTGCGAACAGACGGAGGTGGCGAATACACATCCAAGATGTTTGAATAGTTTTGTGAAGAACATGGTGTCAATCTGTTTCTCCGTGAAATAATATCTAGCCTCTTATTAAAGGTTACTTGTAGGGTCAGCTACAATAATCCTAGACTTAGTGTTTTGAGTGTTTTTGGTTTAAAACAGGTTGATACGGGAATCGTAGGCAAAAGGTAAGACAATTGCAAAATAAATAAAGACAAAAGACAAGACTTGTAATTTGTAAAAGAAAAATGGAAATTGCTTGGAATTTAAATATGGAAGCATTCATACATTGTTAAGCTTGAACTCGTTTCTCTCTTAGATGCAGGTACTTTGAGTGTAATGCTCGAAATGTGAAGAAATGAAACCCCAAAAAAATACAAACATTTGCTTAAATATAAATCCTACATATGTAACCGTCGACGGTTACTAGTCCATGTTGGGCTTTATGGAGGAAACTACTCTAAATTGCTTTGAACCATTCTCACGTTCTTACTGGCTTACATGTTGATAACTGCTCTTGCCCCCACTTATTGTTGCATGTCGGCACCTATGCTCTGTCGATGCCACTTCCAGAATACGACCTCCTAGTCGACTAAATACTTTGCATTCCTGATTGATATCGCTTCGCCTCAATAGAAGCATGTTAACCCTTTTGATAGACACACGCCCTTTTAGCCAAATATTCCTTACATCATAAAGGCTTATTTCCCTAGTCGAAATTTTCTTGTCAATAAGTTGCCCCCCAAAATGCCATGTTCGACGCAACTTTTTCGATGGGAGAACTTTGGCATTTTATCTTCCAAATTTTCGATTGTACGTCTCTTTAGAATAATGCCATGAGTAATAATGATTACTTTATGCGCAACAGTTCCCCATGTCACTTCAATCGCTCTTCATGATTGCTCTTAGGTTTTAGGGCATAAATTCCGCACAAATCCACTAACTTTTCCACTTCTTGGCGTGCTCACGCCATTTCGAGTGACATCTGTTTCGTTTTGCACGACTTCAATTACTCTTTAAATACTCATTCAGAAACCCTAAGTTTCTTTCTTTTCCTCTTTCGCTTCAACTCTTAAAACCTTTATATGTTTTTGGAAATCTTGAAGAAACCTATTCTGTCTTATGATGCCCACCCCGTCTGATACTCCCTTCAACACTAGCACTAACACCATTGCTTTTTCTATTTCTACAAACGAATCTTGAAATCTATCCCAGAGCCCTCATCTAAAGCGAAATCCAAGACTGGAAAATGGAAACATCAAATGCTCATTCCCTTCGTTGTTGTGAGAAAACTCTTCGCATTCTAAGTTCCTTATCCCACTCGAGGAACACATGTTAAAACGGCCAATCAGTATTTTCCTTGTTTTACTCTTGCTATCCCTCTACATTCAATCATTCTACACTCATTGATGTTAGGTTTATGGCCTATGAAGCCACAATGTTCCCCTATATTCCTACACCATGTGATATAGCGTATATATCTTGGCTCGACAAAGTCCAGGAGCAACAGAGCCATCAATGGGAGAAAATAGGGATTTTCAACGCCATCCAAATCTCACGGAGCGCCCATACAATTGATCCCAACTTTTTTCTCACTTCCCATTTCTTTTGGGAAGGTTTGACCAACACTTTTCAACTTCCTTGTGGGATGTTAACACCTACCATATTCGACGTGTTTGCTATTACTGGTCTTTCCCCTCTGCGCTTGACTTTCGACCCAACTGAGTCCACGAAACACACATTTTTCTTCAACCATTCGGATTTCAGACGTTATATTATTGATCACCCTGTCAGGGACTCAAAAGATGTCTCTAATACTGAGAACATAGCTTTTCTGACTTTCTCGCTCTCTTATTTATTATTTTGCACAAGATCTTCAGAAATAGTTCGAGATTTCATAGTTCTGGAAATTCAACTTCATGAAAGGAGAAACATTTCACTAGGAAATATTTTGCTAGCGCATCTCTACCAAGCTTTAGGAACTGATTCTATGCAGTTGAAGCCATTTTCTAATCCCGATGCAAGCTTGACCCTTTTGGGACTTTTCTGGATGTTGTAACACTAGCTGAATGCTAGATTCGAGTTTCAACTAGGTCACCCTGTTTCTGAAACAATTCTACGACTGAACAAGGTTCGACCCATCGGAGGTTTGAGGATGTGTAACACGGTGAACTGACTTTTTAGTGTTTTTTGTATCACAAATGTGCGGATAGCAAGAGTCGCCACCGACTTTTATTTTTATCCAATTAAGGGAAGGTAAAAGTACAGAAAAGACCTTCGTTAGATTCTGAGTAAGGGAGAAGGTTATGAAAAGGGAAGGTATTAGCACCCCTTTCCATCCGTAGTTATCTACGGGCTCTTAGTTGCTCTTAGATCACTTTAAAAAATGTGCTTTCTGTGTGTTTGACAAAAATGTTTTGAAAAGGCATTTCGCTTTGACTTTGTAATGATTCATGTAGGAATGTATACAAAGTGTTCGAAAATGTTTCGTTTTGAAAAGAGTTTGAACTTTGACAAAAGTGTGAGGTGTGAAAAGTATTTGATTTGAGCAAGCAACTAAAAGTCTCATTACTTACTCAAAATTGGTCGTTTTCGTGTTGTTTTACGTTCCTTTAGAATAGTGCTATCCATACCATTAGTTGGTAGGTAACTCTATTTGTTGGATGTAAGCGGGAAATTCGAAGGGACATCGGATGGTCATAGAAGGCAACTTGTAGGAGGTATCCTATCACATTCGAAGGGACTATCATCATTTTTCGTAGGCGACAATCGAGGGTCAAGATCATGTATTCGGAGGCGACATCGTGGGTCTATGATCTTTGTATCGAAGGGACTATGATGATTTGTTTGTAGGCAACGGTGCTAGAATACCTCTACGCTCGAGGACATGACCATTTTGAATTCGTAAAACGAGAGAGAATTACCCTAAGGGGTGCGTGTGTGAAAAGAGTGTGTTGATTTCAGATATTTTATCTTGAAAATTAATGGGCTATGTTGATTTTAGTCTTGCCATACACGCCTATTTACTAGCAATTTATAGGGTGCGGAAATTAAAATGCGGAATGTAAAGATGCGGAAAGATAAATGTCCTACGCTATTACATGGCTTTGGGGCAGATACATAATTTAAACTTGCGGAAAATAAAAACCTAATTTAAACTATTACATCCCATGAGCAATTACATTATTGGAAAAAAGAAAACAGTAAAAGAAACCGTCTGAAACGGAATAACCTGTGAAAAGATAAGAAAATCGGAAAATACGGTGAAATCGAATAAGAGAAAAATGTTAGTAAAAATGCAAATTTTTAGATGAGAAAAATATGACATGCTGGAAATAACATAAATATGCTAAAATAATTTTTGGGATTTTTTTAGATGCAATTTAATAATTTAAAACTAATTAAAATTGATTTAAATGCTCAATTATGAATAAAAATAAATATGCATGCAAAATTATATTTTTTAATTTCATAAATTAAATAAGTATTTTCTGAAAATAAGTGCAAAAAGGAAAAAATATTTTGATGATTTTTAATGCATGAGAAAAAATTATGAAAAGAATTAAAATTGATGCAAAAATATTAAATAATAGAAAATATGAAAAATATATGAAAATAGTTAAGTTTGTGAAAAGAAAAACAAATCTGGTTCTGGGCTGAATCGAACAGGGGACCTTTGAGAGGATCTTTGCACAGTGAGAGCTTTTACCACTACGCCATCTGTCACTTGTTGTCATGGATTGAAAACGTGAGATCATGAGTGCACACGCGTCGTAGCTTGGTGAGGTCAAGGCCCAGTCAGCTGGTGGGGTCCCCGTTGGATGGAATGAGCGAATCAGAGAGCGCGATAACGCCACGCACGCGGTCAAGGAGTCCACGCCGGAGTCAGCAACCGGAACCCTAACGCCGGTCATCTTCTCCGGTGGGTTGATTTTCCAACCTGCAAAAATACGCAAAATAAACAAGAAAATAGAACCCTACCCCCCTAAATCGGACCTCCTGAATCCAATGGTGATATCCATTTGCGTTGAATCGGCCTGTGTAATGAGTTTCGAAGAAAAGAAACCGAACTGCTCTAGCAATGGCAACTATCAATTTCTACGTGTATGCTTGCATGTAATGCGTCTAATGCGTTCTAATGAACCTCTTGAACACAAATAAACACACGAAAACAGTTAACAATGCATGATAAATGAAATTCGAGTTTCACAAATGTACCAAATCGGAGCAAGGCGTAGGGGACGATTCTGGTCGATCTGGCTTCAAGTAAGGACTGCTTTGGACTCCTGGGATGTCAATGAGCAAGATTGGATGGCTGGATTGGATGAAACTTGCTGAAAATTGAAACTCGATTTTCTCCAATTCTTGAAAAAAATTGGCAAAGTGAGGGCTGTGTATGGGGCTAGGGTTTCGTCCTCTTGGCTGTGCATAATGCTTGATATTTATAGAAGGATTTGAGAGTGCAAAGAGAGTGAAAAAAGATATGATATTCAATGCAAAAATTTTCTCATTCAAATAAAATCAAATTTCCTTGAAAATTTGATTTTTTCTTTCCATATGCATGATATCACGAAATTGGTATGCTTGGTGGGCTATCTTGGACCTCAAGTAAGATAAAATCAACCCATTTGAAAAATATCTTATTTTCATATTTTATATAATTTAATTTTGAATTAAATGGTTTAAAATTCAAAATAAATTATAAAAATAGAAAATTGCCATGGCCACATTTATGGGTCACAAATAATGTCATGAACAAGTTTGGATCAAAGATTATAGGCCCATTTGGAAAATTTTGCATTTGACCAAAATGTCCTTTTGTGCAATTGTCCAAAATTGCCCAAATTCGAATAGTGTATCTTGCTCATTTTCCACATTTTGAGTGTTCTTGGACTTTTTGAAAGCTCTAAGAGTCCTCTAACCAACCTTTTGGTCTCATCTCAATTGGAGTTTCCATGCTCAATATATCCTCAAAACAAAATGTTGACTTTTTGTTGACTTTGAAAATGACCTGTAAAATGCTTCATTTGAGAGGTATGGCTCAAGACATTACGGTCATTTTCAAAGTCAACAAAAGTCAACTTTTGTTTTGAAGATATATTGAGCATGGAAACCCAATTGAGATGAGACCAAAAGGTTGGTTAGAGGACTCTAGAGCTTTCAAAAGTCCAAGAACACTCAAAAAAAATTGAGCAAGATACACTATTGAAGTTGGGCAATTTTGGACAATTACAAGGACATTTTGGTCAAAATGCAAATTTTCCAAATGGGCCTAAAATCTTTGATCCAAACTTGCTCATGACATTATTCTTGACCCATAAATGTAATATGGTGATTTTCTATTTTTATGATTTATCTTTGAATTTTAGAACATTTAATTCAAAAATAAATTATATAAAATATGAAAATAATATATTTTTTTCAAATGGGTTGGATTTATATCATGCTTGGAGTCCAAGATAGCCCATAGCAATTACCAAATTCGTGCTAGCCTCTTACACGGAAGGAAAATCACTTTTTTTCAAAGATTTGATTTGTTTTAAAGAGAAAATATTACACATTCAATGATCAATCTTTTTTCACTCTCTTTGCCATCCAAATTCTCTCTATAAATACCAAACATCATGGACATCAAGCCACACGAAACCCTAGCTCAAGCCAAACCCTTATTCTTGCAAAAATTTTCAAGAAACTTGAGAAATTCGAATTTCAATTGCCAGCCACTTTCAGCCATCCAAAATCATTCCTTTGTGTTCCTAGGGTAAGTATGAGTAAGTACACATCATTGTTATAGATCAAAACAGCCTGGATCGATGCATACATGTTCATACATATTCAAATATTTCTTGAATTCATATTTTTATTACCAGCTTGTTTTAATTGATTTTAACGTCTTTAACGTACTTATGAGACACTAAGGGATTGATCTGGGCAATCGCTTGAGAGTTTGAACGTCAAAACCACGAGTTGCCATACTTAGGGTTTTTGGAACTGTTAGCTTCGTATCTCAAAGTGTAGGACGATTCAGTGAAAATAGAGACCACCGTTGGATTCGCAGACCCCGATTTAGGGGGGGTAGCTTTAACCCTGAGTTTCGATTCTTAGTATTTTGCAGGTTTGGCGTTTTGGCTCGTCGGAGAAGACGATCGGAGCTAGGGCTCCGGCGTTGTTGACCGATGTTGAATCCGGCGTAGCTCGCGTGGCAGTTTGGCTTGTTCTGATTCGTTCCTTCGCAAGTGACTGGGGTCCGCGCATGCTGAGTCAATTTGAATCCAAACCAGGGACGCGTCATCACTTATGTTGATTTGTTTTCAGCTTTTCAAACATCAAACGCCACTTGTCCCAGTGGTTAAGACGCTCACTGTTCCCAGATACCCTTCAAGGTCACAAGTTCGATTCAGCCTGGGACCGGTTCTTTCTTTTCTTTTGCAAACTTCAACTATTTTCATATTTTCTTGTTTTTTTAATTTATTTAATATTTTCACCTATTTTAATTTCTTTTCAATATTTTTATTCTGCATTAAAAAATCATCAAAAATTATTTCTCTTTTTACCTTATTTCCAGAAAACCTTTATTTAATTTAATAAATTAAAAAATACAATTTTGCATGCATATTTATTTTTATTCATAATTTTGCATTTAAATCACTTTTAATTCATTTTTAATTATTAAATTGCATCCAAAAAATCCCAAAAAATTATTTTAGCATATTTATGTTATTTCCAGCATGTCATATTTTTCTTATTTTAAAACTTGCATTTTTTCTAACATTTTTTCTCTTATTCGATTCATCTCGTATCTTCCGAGTTCTCATTCTTTTACAGGTTGATCGATTCAGACGATTCTTCTTTATCATTTTATTTTTTCCAATAATGTAACTGTCTATGGGATGTAATAGTTTAAATTAGGCTTTTATTTTCATAAAGTTTAAATTATGTATCCGCCCAAAGCCATGTAATAGCGAGACATTTACCTTTCCGCACTTTACATTCCGCATTTTAATTTCCGCACTTATAAACTGCTAGTAACTAGGCGTGTATGGCAAGATAATAATGAACATAGCCCACTAATTTCCAAAGATAAAATATTCGAAATCGACACACTCTTTTCACACACGCAGGGTAATTCTCTCTCGTTGCCTTTACGAATTCAAAATGGTCATGTCCTCGGCGTAGAAGTATTCTAGCACCGCTGCCTTCAAAACAAATCATCATAGTCCCTTCGATACAAAGATCATAAGACCCACGATGTCGCCTCCGAATACATGATCTTGACCTCGATTGTCGCCACGAAAATGATGATAGTCCCTTCAATGTGCTAGGATACTTCTACAAGTTGCTCTGACCATCTGTCGAATGTCCCGCTTACATCCAACGAATGGAGTTACCTACCGACTAATGGTACGGATAGTGTGACACCCCGATTTAATTCAAATATTAAATAAGTGAGAATTTAATTATTTATTTAATTAAGGTCTTAAATATTTAATTCATCTGGATTAATTTGATTATTTAATGAGGAAAAGTTGGGAGGTGTGCAGAGTAAATGGTGGGTGTGAGAGTAAAACACTCTACTAATTTCTAAGTATTAATTATTTATTTTATTGGAATATTAAAAGGAAATATAAAAGGAAAAGAAGGGAAAAAGAGAAGGGTTTTGGAGAAATCATTTCACGTAAAGTTGGAGAAGGAAGAGAAGAGAGGAAAAGCCGACGCCGAGAGAAACCGAAGAATCATCGTGAGGTAAGGGGTGGTTTTGATCAGTTAATATGTTTTATGGGTTTTGGGAATCAACCGGGTAGTCGGTATGTTAGAGAATTGATCATAGGTTTATAGATTAAAAACCCTATTTTGTGTCGGTGTTTGGGATTAGAATCATCTAGTGTGTTGAATGAACAATAAGGATGAATAAACCATGTGGTTTGATGTTAAAATGGTGTGAAATGATGATGGAATGGTGTTTCTAATGTACCAAATCGTATTAGTAAGTTTGGAAGTGATAAAAGATACATAATGCTGTCAAAAAGTAGTAAAAATCTTTAGAGGTCGTGGGAACGGTTCCCTGGGAGGAACCGAGTTCAGTGGCAAATGGGACTTTGACTCGAACCGGTTCCTGATAGGTAGGAACGGTTCCCATTCAAAACCAGGCGAGGTATTTTTAACTCACAGAACCGGTTCTCAGATAGGTAGGAACCGGTTCCATGTGCATTTTTCCCAATTTTTCTAAAACTTCAAAATTCATATTTTCTAAACCGTAACTCCGATTCGAGTGCCGTTTTCGTTATTTCTTAAATTTAAAATTCTACCTCTTGGAAAGGAAAAATATTATTTTCTCGAAAATTATTTTTAAAAGAGCCGAGCCCCGATTTTGAAAAGTATGGATTAATTAAGGATGATGGGTAATTAATAAGAATGGTCTGAGTTATCGGATGAATGCTAATGCTTACCATGTTGTGTTGATTACTTATTATGATTGAATACGATAATTTGGTGATTGACATTAAGGGAATTATGTTGAGATCAAAGTCTGGGAATTGGTTTAGATTGATCTGACAGGGTGAATGAAGACTGACGTATATGTGTTGTTGTCGATGTTGTTTATTCATGATTGTATTGATATCATGTGTTGTTGTCGATGTTGTTTATTCATGATTGTATTGATATCATGTGTTGTTGTCGATGTTGTTTATTCATGATTGTATTGATATCATGTGTGGTGGTTATTGTGTATACTGGCGATAGTCTTACTGATTGAGGAGTAAGCGTTCGATACATTTATGCTTGTGATAAGTAGTTCATGATTATGTTGTTATCATGCGATATACGTTGATATTGGCAATTATGTGGAATTATGTTGTTATCATGTTCCGTTGAATTAATGTTGCATGCTTTTATGATACATGCATGAGCATTTGTTAAATTGGTTCATTCCCATTGTGCGGAGGTGAGCTTGCAGAGCCAATAGACTTACCTGGTTGGAGGTGGTGAGGCTAGATTCTTGACCCGGTGGTTATGGGCGAATCATGGATTAGATTCTTGACTCAGTGTTCTGGGCGAATCATGGATTACACTGCCTTTCCACGAGTAAACGGAGCAGTGGGTGAACTTGGTTCACATATTGGTACCACATGCATAGAGTGCGATTGCATATGGAATTGTAACATGTTAGGATGGTTTCCAAAGTGTTGCAATTGCCATTGTTTGATATATACATGATCGCTTGTGTGCTTTTTCGCATTGTTTATGATCTTGTGTTTGGTTGATGAACTGATATATTCGATTATTCTGTTGGATCTAAGAATGTATAATACATATTATATTGAATTGAAATCTCACCCTTACTTTAACAATTTCAGATCCGAAGTGATTAGCCGCTTGGAGTTGGTGAGGATAGCTCTCTAGATTCGAGTCAGTTTATTAGTCCGCGTGTCAGTGTCGTGCTCTGGTAGATGTAACACTGGGGAAACGTTTGTTTGGAATCCTTTAATGGATATTTTGGATAGTTTTGAATCATGTTGATTTATTATCCTGGAATAACTGTTGAGTAAAGTATTCGGGATTTAATTATGTTTCATTTCCGCTGTTAAACATAATTTTGAGTATGATTTAATTGATGAGTATTCTTCAGTGAAGCATGACGATGTTTTGGTTAAAATTTTATGATTTAAATTGTGACGCCTCTTGATGGTGGATAAACTCTTATTATTTACTTCTATAAAACGCGGGTAATTAGAAGGGGTGTTACAGATAGCACTATTCTAAAGGAACGTAAAACAACACGAAAACGACCAATTCTGAGTAGGTAATAAGACTTTTAGTTGCTTGCTTAAATCAAATGCTTTTCACACCTCACACTTTTGTCAAAGTTCAAACTATTTTCAAAAACGAAACATTTCCGAACACTTTGTATACATTCCTACATGAATCATTACAAAGTCAAAGCGAAATGCCTTTTCGAAACATTTTTGTCAAACACACAGAAAGCACAATTTTAAAGATGATCTAAGAGCAACTAAGAGCCCGTAGATAACTACGGATGAAAAGGGGTGCTAATACCTTCCCTTTTCATAACCTTCTCCCTTACTCGTAATCTAACGAAGGTCTTTTTCTGTACTTTTACCTTCCCTTAAATGGATAAAAATAAAAGTCGGTGGCGACTCTTGCTATCCGCACATTTGCGATACAAAAACACTAAAAAGTCAGTTCACCGTATCACAGAACTGGCGACTCTGCTGGGGAAACACCCTAAAGAGAGAATGCCTTAGGGATTGCTAGATCACTTTTACTGCTTTTTGTTTGACTTGCTTGCTTTATCTTTAAGGGTTGCTTGGGTATTATATTTGTGGGGGATCCTACACCCGGATCCGGGTTTCCTTTTAGGTAAGTAGCAATAAATCGTCACGACTGCTAGACGATATCGAAACGGTCAACATGATGGCTACGTTAGTGTGACACTTGATGTCCCGATACTCTTCATTTCCAAGTCGAGGATAGTATTTGGCTTCGCGTGGTGTCATCAAGCGCTAACTAAACTTTTAGAATCTTAATTGACCCATCTTGGCCATTAGAAGGTAGTGAGATGGCGGCTTTGGTGCGACTAAGGTTGGTTGATACCGATGCTACGCTCATTGAGATCGACTTTGGGACATTTTCGGCCCACCACTTGGTAGTCGTATTGAAATAAGTGCCTACGAGAAAGATCGATGATATAAGATTCCTAGAACCCGGTTACTATTATAGGACAGGATGAACCAACTCAAACTTTTGGTAGGGTAATCACCTATACCTCATGCAAGCCTTAAATCTAGGCTCATTGTGTGAATTGTTTGTGTGTGCCAAACATGACATCATGACATCATTTGCATTGCATATCATTTCTAACTATTTCAAGGACCTAGGGATTTATCTTTGCTCTGTTTTGTAGGGATTATGGCTTCTAGAAAGACTATCCGAATCAACTTCATGGGTATACCTTCTCAACTCAAAGAATTGGTTTCTGAAATTCCCGACCATGTCCAATTCATTTTTGTTTTGGTTTTGAAATGTGAAATGAATTTGAATTTAATTCACCTATATGTATTCAACAACACAAAACAAAATAAAATGCAAAGTATGTACAAGTTTGATTGAAGTTTGAACCAAAAAGTATGCAAAACTTTACATTAAAACGAGCATTTAATGTGTATTTATGAATGAAAATGCAACATATTCATGAATGAGATGTTGATGCATGGCATACAATATGCAAATGAGGTGTTTACTCTATGTAAAACATGTGTTAATGTCAAGTGGAAGCAAATATGCAATGTCATGAAGTTTCAATTATGTGCAAGTAAGAATGCATCGTGAATATGTGAAAAAGTGTGTGAAAATATGACTCCGACACACTTTAATGTCACCAAAATCAAGTTTCAATGCATGAATTCAATTCGATTATGCAACATGTTGATGGATCAATATATGAGGATGCAAAATGTGATCTAAAAGTAAGTTTAAATGCATTACGTACAATGCAAATGCTACCTACATCTAGAATGTGCCTAAAGCTAGAATAAAAATAACTACACAAGTGTATGTGTGTGTTATGTACAATTTCCCTTCACACCGACACAATAACGTCGCAAAATCGGTTTCAATTCAATCAATTCATAAATAAAAATTCAAGAATCGGAATCCACACGGAAATTGCAACCAAATTCAATAATCAATTTCAAGAAAAGTCAAAAGTGAAAAATCACTTAAAATAAGTGCTTATTTGAGAAGTTGACTTACTTGATCTTGAAGAAGCAAGTTGAGTTATTGAAGAAATTACCAAATCCTAGCTCCAATTGATGATAATAATCGGAATTGAAGTATAAATCGGAAGAAGAAATGCTTGATCCTTGAAAATTGAGGACAATTGAAGGAGGAGGTGCTCCTTGATCCAAAACCGAGCTAAGAAAGGGAAGAAGAGGTGTGGTCCGAGCGGTTAGGGAGATTGAAGAGGGCGGCCTACCAGTGGCCTTTGTCAGAGGTGAGCTCGGAAAGAGAAAGGGAGACCAACACCGGGGAAGCTTCGATCAGAGCTTGTGAGAAGACGGAGGGAGATGCACGGACGATCGTTCTGGAAGGCTTGCGCAGCGAGGGGCGGCCGGAAGTGTAGGGGATGGCCGGAGGAGGAGCGGTCCGGTTGGTGTTCGGCCGGTGAAGGGAGGAGAAAGGGCGGTGCTCGGTTGGGCTTAGGGAGAAGGGAATGTTCCTTTGAGTTTTTGTTCTCGGCTTGTTCTTAGCAAAATTGGGAGAATTATGAGACTCAAAAGTGAGATTTGAGAGGAAAATTAGGCAAATAATTGTGTGATTCAGAATTGTGAAGGGGAAATTTATTTATAGTGTGAAAATTGGGCCTTAAAGTGCCTTGGATCCACAAATCGCGATTATCCGAATAATTTTCGTATTTATTCTAAAACAGCCAAATCCGTGCGAAATTTGAAGTCAGAATATAAACGAAAAATGTCTGTAACATGATTTTTCTTGCATTACTCAAAATTTTGTCTCAATCGGACGAACGGTACAGGCGATATAAATTTTTGAAGTTTCAGCACACTTTTCGGGCATATGATACATGCATAATTTTTATTGCGCTCCTCGGAGAAGTTGCCTCGAACGAGGGTCTTTTGATCAAAATTTGAACTCGGTGTCTCCTTGAAAAATGAAGCCAACAAAACTTGTGAACTTTTGGCACTGGTCCCATCTCGTTTTGATAAAAATTGAGCGACATATGATATTTCGAACTTCGTGTATCAGATGAAAAATGCTCGGTTCGTCTCAAAATCAACTCCAGAGAATAAAAAAAATGCTCTTAAATGGTAAGTAATTGCCCTGGACTTGTGTATGAAAGTCGTAGAGGACTTCGATACAGAATTTTAGACACCCGTCCTACTCAGTTTTGGTGTTCCATCTAGGAGTTATGACCTTTTTAGCGCACCGAGAACATGTTACAATAGTAAAATTCAGTTTATTCCACTTAAAAAATCAATTTCTTTGAGGACTTTCTTCACACAATTTGCTTCCGACTTTGAAACAAAAGTTGTAGATAATAATGATAGGGAATTTCCAGTCAAAAATCATCAAAAAATACCCGACGAGATGAGAGATATTCCTTCTGGAGCTCCCAAAACGCACAAAAAACCCAAAATTCACTTTATTGAGAAATGAACAATTAAAGTCTTTTTCTTGACGAAACGGCCTCTGATATGAACAGATGAACTGGAGAATATATTGAAGTGATCCCAATGCTCATGGAACCAAACCGAAATAGCTTTCTGACCAGAAAATTTTGCATCAAGCATACTAACCAAGAAATATCGATATCGGTGTTGAAATAATATGAGATAACCGAAACACACAGTTTCTTTTGCAAATTGAGATACTTAGAACCTAGTTGCCATGTGATCAATACTATGCATGTGTATGCATGTATTTTGCAATTATAAGCCAGAAATACCAAAATAAAGAGGGTAAATTTTGGGGTACAATAGCTATCCCTATTCAATCATCCTTCAAACTAGAGCGAGGTTGGCAAGACCGCCTTTCAAGCGACAAGGTAGAAGGTGATTGAATACAAATATGAACTAAAAAATTTACACTCTTAATTGTGAAGACTGGAAACGTTGCCCAAACCTCAAGGGGATATACCGAGAATGTTGTATCAAGGAACGACTAAAACACAACAAAAGGATGCGCATAATAAAAGCTAAATTCTACAAAGAGAAACAAGCGTAATACTTGTTCTCGACTGACACAAGTGAAAACCCGACCCAAAAAAGAATTGGTCTCGACCCAATTCTACTACATTATGTTAGGGAACGACTGAACATGCTAGTGGATTGCGTTATGCCAGAGAACGACTGATATGTCATGAAGTAAAGACTTGGAATGTTGACTAGACTAACCACATCCTGTCAGGGAACGACTGAACAGGTTAACGGAGTAAAGACTAGAAACGCCAATTGGACTTTACAAACTCAAAATGTTGTACTCTGAGGAGAGAAACAAGTGTGATACTTGTTTCAAATAGGTATAGGGGAACGACTTGACCTAGAGGTGTTGTACCAGGGAACGACTCGTAGTGTAACAAGAATGAAGACTGGAATCGCTGACCAGACTTCAAACATAGTGCATGGAGTGACTACACTAGGTGCATAGGAATGAGTATAATACTCGAACCTGTTCAAGAATTGGTAGCGATTCAACTCTTGTGCAAAAAGTATTTTCTCAGAATAAACGTTGTATCCTAAGGGAGAAAACAAGTGTCGGGCTTGCTTCCAAGGAGGCTCATGGCAACAACCTGTCCTAAACATGTTGTACCAAGGAACGACTGGTAGTGCAACAATAAGGAAGAGAATAGGCATATTGCTCCAGGGAACGAATGGAAACACAATAGACTTCATGGGGATATAAACATGTCAAAGAATTCATCCGCGTTGGGATTTTCACACCAGACTTGTCAAAGGATTACAAGAGTAATACTAGGGATAAATATTATTATTCCTGGATTATAATTCCATGAAATGTATGAACCTGCAATGGAGTAATGCAATATGATGATGCATGTTTGTGAAAGATAAAAAATGAGTAACTGGTGACCACAGGTCAGGTCACGGTCAAGCTAAAATTTGCAAGCTTCACTTGGGGAAGAAAACATGAGTGTGCTTTTGAAACAGGAACACCACCGTTGATTCGACGATCACAGGAGAACTTGTAGTAACAAACTTCTTGGGGAATCGACCTCCTGGGGAAATCGATCACCGCATAATGACCTACTGGAGAATTATTTGCTAAACAACGATCAACTGGGGAATAAATGGAAACACTTGAAGAAGAGCTTCCACCGTTACATCCGCCGAGAACATCAGATCCTCAACATAGCTTCAGCTGGGGATATCAAGAGGTTCAGACTCACTAGGGATAAACATCCTCTACCAATGGTTCAAACTCCGCTTTCACTAAGGAATGAAGGCTAGAACCTTCTATCAGAAGTAACTTCCAAATCCAACAGACATTCACTGGGGAATCTCGCATGGAATAGGCACCAACAACTTGCATCGGGATATACGCACTGCTTTGCGACGATACCCTGCCACTGACCTGGGAGCCTGATTCTCTTCGAAAGATAGCCTCCACTGAAGAATCTCCATCAGAGTTCACTGAAGATAAGTTACCGAAATCCTTTACCGGGGATGAATTGAGATTTCAACAAACATTCGCTGGGGAATTTCATCAGGGATACCATGCTGAGGATAACCTTTGAATCTGACCCTTTTGATAGGTAGGTCTTTGCTTGAGGTACCTCCCATCGATGCTTACTGGGGAAGAGATACTATTGGCCTTTGCGTTGGTACATCGACTACCTGCAATCAAGCAAAGATTCTTGCAACACATTGTTAGTGGAATGCCCCGAGTGTGATATGACAACCTTGTCTGCCACCCGGGTCACGCAAGTTTCAAAGTAAATTCAGAAGTTTCTCATCATGGTAGAACCTCTAATGTTTTTAAATGCAAAAATTTATCACAAAAATTTGAACGTCTTTCGCAATCAAATCAGTAAATGCAAGAAATTAATTAACAAGCAAAAGACTCATTTTATTGATTGATAATGGTCCTGTAAATAGGCAAGTAAAATAGGAGGCAATTCCTGAAATGAGGCAATTGCAAAAGTAAAATAAGAGGAAAAACTAAAACGCATGGCAACGCGACAATGAATCCTGATCGGGTTTCGACCTGCTATCACTTTTATAAATCTGACTATCTCCTCACTTAGCTTTTCCTAAAAAAGATGACTAGACTGATCCCTTCCCTTCGGAGTAGTCAATGATGTAGACATGAGGTGTGACCGTTGATCAGACACGGGATGTAATCGCTTTCTCTTATTTCCTTTCTCGACTAAACACGTCTATGCATAATACTTCTTGACTACATCTGCGTTCACGGGTAGTGGAAAATCTTCCTCATCCATTGTTGTAAGCATCATGGTGCCGCTAGAGAAAACTTTCTTTACAACAAATAGTCCTTCGTAATTCGGCGTCCACTTGCCCCGAGGATCACCTTGACGAAGAATTATCCTCTTTAGCACGAGGTCACCTGGCTTGTAAATTGAGGTTGGACCTTCTTGTTAAAATCGTTTCTCATTCTCTACTGATAAGCCTGCCCATGGAAAACAGCCGCTCATCTTTTCTCATCAATGAGGCACAACTGGTCTAGTCGATTCTAGAGAAGATAGGGTTGCCTTAGTCGAAGTGCGTGCGGTAGTCTTATAACCATGCAAAGCAAAAGGAAACATCTCATGTCAATCTCGGTAGGTCACTACCATTTTCTGCACAATCTTCTTTATGTTTTTGTTTGCCGCTTCGACAACACCATTCATCTTTGGGCGATACGGGGATGAATTGTGATGTTTAATCTTGAAGGACTCACAAAGCTCCTTCATCATCTTGCTATTGAGATTCGATCCATTGTCAGTAATGATCTTATTGGGAATCCCAAAATGGCACATGATATTGTGCTTGATAAACCTTGCGACCACCTGCTTGGTAACGTTTGCATAAGACACAACTTCAACCCACTTGATGAAGTAGTCTATGGAAACCTGAATAAAAAAATGTTCGTTGGACGCCGTTGGCTCAATATTTCCTATCATATCAATTCCCCACATAGAAAACGCCCAAGGAGAGGTCAAGACATTCAAAGGTGATGGCGGCACATGTACCTTGTCAGCATATATTTGGAATTTGTAACAGATTCGGGCATGATTAAAACAATCAACTTCCATGGTAGACCAGTAGTACCCAGCTTGCAAAATATTTTTAGCCATTGTATTCCCACTGGAATGGGTTCCAAACGAGCACTCATTCATCTCTTTGATGATCTTTGCGGCTTCGTTCTTGTCGACACATATGAGCAACAACCCATCGTGATGTCTGTGATACAACACGCGGATACTGAGAAGAATTTTGCTGAGAACCTTCTCAAAAACTTCTTGTCTATCACAGGAGCTTACTCAGGATACTCTTGAGTTTCAAGGTATCTCTTAACATCGTAGAACCACGGGTTACCGTCTTTTTCCACATCAACTTCAAAATAGAAGAAAGGCTCATCCAATTGTTGAATGGTGGTCGAGGGAGCTTCATTAGCCCTCTTGACTTTAAACATTGACGCCAAGGTAGCCAGAGAATCAGCCAAGTTGTTCTCTTCTCGCGAAATGTGATCAAAAGTGATCTCCTTGAAATAAGGAACTAACTTCATCACATGCTCACAATAAGGAATCAGATTTGAGTGACGAGTCTCCCATTCTCCATTGATCTGGCTTATTGCAAGGGCTGAATCCCCATACACTTTCAGATGCTTGATTCTCAGATCAATTGCATCCTCTATACCAAATATGCAAGCCCCATACTCAGCCATGTTGTTTGTACAGTCAAAGAAAATTCTAGCTGTGAACGGAATGTGGAAACCACCTGGAGAAGTGATTACAACACCGACACCATTACCCAAGGCATTAGAGGCACCATCGAACACCAACGACCATTTCGATCCTGGTTCGAGTCCTTCTTCTGGGCCAGGAATGTTGCAATCCCTGATATACTTAATATACTCGTCTGGGAACTCAAATATGATGGGATGATAATCATCCACAGGCTGGTGGGCAACATAATCCGCCAATACACTAATCTTGATTGCCTTCTGAGTAGTATACTGGATGTCATACTGTGTCAAAATCATTTGGCATCTGGATATCCGTTCTGTTAAGGCTGGTTTCTCAAAGATATACTTGATCGAATTCATCTTGGATATCAATAAGGTAGTGTGAGTCAACATATACTGTCTTAGTCGGTGAGCAGCCCAAGCCAAAGCGCAATAAGTTTTCTCGAGTAGTGAGTAGTTTGTCTTACAGTCGGTAAATGTTTTGCTAAGGTAGTATATTGCATGCTCTTTTTGACCAGACTCGTCATGTTGTCCCAACACGCCCCATCGAGCTTTCAAGCACTATCAAGTACATAATCAATGGCCTGCCCTCCTCGGGAGGCATGAGGATCGGAGGTTCCTGCAAATACTCCTTTATTTTATCAAATGCGACTTGACAATAGTCATTCCACCTGACCACTTGATATTTTCTCAGCAATTTGAATATTGGTTCACATGTAATAGTCATATGAGAGATAAATCTGGAGATGTAGTTCAACCCCACCAGAAAGCCACTGACCTCTTTTTCAGTTCTTGGTTCAGGCATATCTTGTATTGCATTTACTTTAGCAGGATCAACCTTGATACCTCTTTCTCTTACGACAAAGCCTAACGAATTTCCAGATCGAACCCCGACAGTACATTTGTTGGGATTCAGCCTCAACCAGAATTTCTGCAATCTGTCAAATAACTTTTGTAAATGTATCAGGTTCTCTTCCTCATCTTGATATTTCACAATCATGTTGGTGCGGCGGTATAGAGCGGCAAGCAAAGAGTTTGGTATTGATTTTTACCGGGTGATACATACCGACTAGGTTATATCGTATCGTATCCATATAGATTGGTTATTGATTCGTCGTTCGACAATTCTACTGTTAATGAGTTTGGGATTAAATGAGTTGAAAAGAAAAGACAAAAAGTAAATGAACAAAAAGTATAAGGATAGATAGCTTGTTTGGAACGAATGCACACTACCCGTCACAGACTTAAATCTACCATCCGGTTATACTCAGCCTACGATACTCAACTGTGTTATCACATACCTCTCACAATCTAAGCTATTTCTAACCCAAATTTAGAATCCTCCCGAATCACCTCGATATCCATTTCTGGCATACCTTGACAACCAGAAGTCAACTGCGTCACCTCCATACCAATCTTTGGCATACTTCACCAACACAGAGGCATTAAGATCAAATACTCTAAGTAAATGTCAGCTCTAAACCCATTTCTAGCATTCAGAAACTAATAGATAATCATCCTAGGTAAGAATCTAAGCAATCTATCTCTAGCAAAGCTCAAACCCCTAACATAGAGTAAAAACCTAAGACAATTACCAACATAGATTCATAAAGAAAACTTTATACAACGCCAAGGGAGACAAATATACATGAGTAAGAGTTGATATACATACATAACCAACAAAATAGAGAAATACAAAGAGAAGAGAGGAGATACACTACTCATTTACACCGGTTTGTCAGAGCCTATCGAAGAGCAATCCACCTCCAATTATCCATGAGCAAGACATAAGTGTTGTTTTCTAAGCTAATCTATAAAAAATGTAGGTGATGGAATTGGGAGCAAAACTTCACACCCCAAAACCATAAAACTAAAAAATGAAGCAAAATGAAAGTATAAAGAAAATTTGTTCCGCAAGAATCGCCCGACGAAATAAAGCATCGCCTGATGAACCTTCTTATAAACTTGGCCCAAATTAAGCCACGCCCTCAACCTGGCATAAATATTTGCCGTCTCCCGATGACGGTTAGCTTTGCCCAGTGACCAGCAGCGAAACAAGGCAGGGAAAAACCTCAAAATTGATCCTCTTCCTCTCGCCCCACCGTCGCCCGCGCGACGCGGAATCGATGGCCCTCGCCCAACGAAACTCTCAGTCCAACAACTTTTGTTGCTTTTCCTGCATAGCTTCCAATAGCTCAATATTTTAGCCTTATTCCTTTATTGATCAACTTGCATCTTGGATCTCCATTTGGACTTTATTCTAAATGCTCCAATAATGCAAAAAAATACCTACAAAATATATACAAAACTAATCAAATGGTACAATATGTACAAAAAACGCAATAAAACGTATTTACAACAAAAAGCGGGGTTATTCAACGATTATTAACAAACAAGAATGGATAAATGCCATAAAACATATATACAAAATAACTACATAGAGATTGTTTCCACATAGATTTTACTATTTTCCAAATGTTTCCGACAATTTCCTCTTACTAGGATATTTGTCTCTTTGTACACGAACTGCCTGTCTATAGGCCTACTTTTCAAAATTAATATAATTCCACTTTTCCAGTTTCAAACTTTTTACTTTTATCTGTTTTGTTTGCATAAGTCCAATGATTGCTTTGAATGATTCTATGCATCTGACAATAAATATTTGTTCACAAATACACGAAAAGAGAACAGAAACAACTGTTATTACAGGCTCTAGGAATTGAGATGACAACCTAAGTCACCAATGCATCCCCCACAGAGTCGGTTTCACAGAAATATTCCCACAGAATAATATCTACAATTCCCACAGAGCCATCGCTCCCTCGACAGAGACAAATTTCCCAACAAAATTACTACTCTATCATCTCCTTACAGTAGTGTTCATGTTTCTGTTCATCATAGTAGTCCTGGAGCAGTGATCATCTTAAACTCATCACATTAGTCCCCGAGCAGTGACTGTCTCAAACTCATCACATTAGTCCCCGAGTAGTGATCGTCTCAAACTCATCACGTTAGTCCCCGAGAAGTGATCGTCGTAACTTGTCACGTTAGTCCCCGAGCAGTGATCGTTCTAACTCGTCACATTAGTACTCGAGCAGTGATCGTTCCAACTCATCACATTAGTACTCGAGCAGTGATCGTTCCAACTCTTCGTTAGTCCCCGAGAAATGGTCGTCTTAACTCGTCACGTTAGTCCCCGAGCAGTGGTCGTCTCAACTCATCACATTAGTCCCCGAGAAATAATCGTATCAACTCATCACGTTAGTCCCTGAGTAGTGATCGTATATATTATCATGTCAGTCCCCGCGCAGTGAACACAAACTTTGTTACATTGGTCCCCGAGCAGTAACAGATCATCTACATTCTCACGCCAGTCCCCGCGCAGTGAATGTCAACCTTGTTACATTGGTACCCGAGAAGTAATAAATTATCAATCAACTTATTATGTCAGTCTCCGAGCAATAATAGGTTATTCAAAACCATATCATTCCCTTGAAAGGGTTATACACAAGATATTCATCCCCCGTTGAGTATCACTCAAGCATTATCATCCTCCAACAACATCAATATCCAGACCCGAAACTTGGTCAGATAATGCATCGGAGGAATCCACATCTCTCTTATCCCCCAGTTAGGGTCACCAACAACTATATCCCCCAAGCAGAAGACGAAGATTTCCAACAGAACATTCTTATCTTCTTCAAGATGGATATGTTTTGAAATACCACAACATCTACATTTATACATCATTTATAAAAAGTAATAACATGTGCATACATAATTGGAGTCCATCATTACACACTTGCATGCATCATAACATGCATAAAACTAACCTTATCTTTTCAGGTTAAATTCTCAAAAAGGCGAAAATTAATCACAAACTTCTAGACGGAAGGGCAAAAGATTAATGCCCGAAAAAAGGCGGGAAAACCATCTGTACGACCATAACGGTAGGAAGGCCCAAGACCAGACGTGTGTACCAAACAAAGCAACTTATAGATCAATTCTCAAAACAAGACGTGGCGACTAATATACACAATGAAACAATATGAATTCCCGAAACCAGACGGGTTTACCAACGAACAACAAACTACGGATTTATACCCGAAACAAGATGGGGAAACTACCTACGTCCTGAAGAATGCTTATCCTAGATAAAACGCTGACTAAGGTTTATTCTGACTCTCCTATCATTAGTATCTCCATATGGCATCTTTAAGCCCATCTCCTACTACACATTGTTATCTCTCCACCTGCATAATGCTGCATATCTGGTTAAAAATCAATGTGTATTAATAACTTCATTCAAAGACTGCTATGGAGTCTAACGTACGACTCACTCTCCAACATCAGCTTCTCTAAATGGAATTTGTAAGCCCATTCCAGTACATCATCAGCTGACGGTCTCCTTCCATACACAAGAGAGTGAAAATTTCAAGGGCACTCGGATGTTCAATCATCTTCTACCTTCAGGTCACGAAAGGCAAGCATACCAATCTAATCCTTCAGGTACAAGAAGATTGAACAGGGGAAATTTTATACCCAAAATTTTCCCTCATATTTTTCAAATCAATACACATCTCCATACTCAAGGACTATTCAAGGGTTGACCAGACAAACCATCTCCGAAGCAATCAACCCACAAATAAGGTTTTACTTCTCTCAAGTCAAGGATGAGTTCTAATGGCTCAAGTGATCATCATACCTCCTCATATGTCTCAAGGCATCACCATGTTAAGTTTCAAGCCTCCTGGCCTAAGTTTGTCAGTCAAATGCTCAGATGGTTGAAAATCAGTTGTATTGGACAAAAAGTCAACTGTGGTCAACATACAGTCAAACTTCATCACTTTTGGTCAAAATTAATATTATTAAGTCACATTCATCATTTGATCAAGGGTTGATCATGATTCATCAAGAACGTTCAAAGAATTGGTCAAAAGTCAAAGTTTCTAAATTAGGGTTTTTTGATAAAAAGTCAACATAACTTTGACCAAGCATAAATTTCACACACTTCATCAAAAATTTTTCCACCAAAGCTCATTTTTAAGGGGATTCAATTCTCTACAACTTTGTGTCTCACAAGCTTTGCCCAAAAAATGCTTCATTTGAGAGATATGAGCCCAGACATTATTGGTCCTTCTTAAAGTCAACAAAAAGTCATATTTTTTCAAAGAAGTGTACATGAACATGGAAGCTTCAATAAATATGAAACCAAAAGAAGAATTTAAAGGACATTTTAAAATTTCTAAAAAGTCCAAGGACACTCTCAAATGATAAAAATTGAGCAAGTTATGGCTTGAGCAAACTTGGAAATTTTGAAGAAGTGCATGTTGATCAAACATGAAAATTTTCCAAATGGGCCTTGGTTTTTATGATTTGAACTTATTCCTAGCGTGGGCCATAACCTCTAAGTTCAATTACACGCCTTAATTTCATTTATTTAATTTATTTTTGAATTAAATCATTTAAATTTAATTTTAAATAAAATAAAATGCAAGATAAGAAACATGGCATGTTGGGCTTGTTTTTTTATGTCTTGAGGACCAAGGAAGTCCAAATAAGCTGGCAAGAAACGCATGGAAGCATTAGAAGAAGATTGAGCAAGAAAAAGAAAGATTTGATTCAAATTTCCAATCAAATATTTTTTATTGAATTCCATATATTTCCTCACAAATTCTTGACCTAATGCATTCCTTATAAGTACAAGATCATGGCCATATGCTTCAGACATAAATGACTGGCCTCAAGAACCCTAGAATTTTTTTCCAAAATTTTACAAGTTTAGGACAAACTCGAGCCTCACTTTCCATCCATTCCCGATCAATTTTAAGCACATATTCACTCTCCTGAGGCTTCCAGGAACCGATCCAAGCCTTTACACCATCCCAAAGCATCCCAAAATCGTGCCATTCAACTGCACTGGTTTTGGTAAAGTGTAGAATTTCTAACCTTTAATCTACACGATATAAGTTGTGTTTCTACATTCATTCATGTTTGTTATATTGTTTTGAATCGATTTGATGCATTAGTTTCAAGGTTTGATGTAGGGATAGAGAAATGCCATGGCTAGGGCACGAAGCATCTATGCTTATGTAATCCTACTTGTAGGACGATTCAGGCCAAAATAACCCCAAATTCATATTCAGGGGACGATTTTATGTTGATCTGGGTTGTTTCCTTTTGTTTTTGCTTCGATTTTGCAAGTTTAGATGTTTGAGTGGCCGAAGATGGTAACCGGAACCACCGTCCTAGGGTGGTTGACCGGCGAGGAAGAAAATGAGGCAGACATGGCACAATTTGATTGGTTCGTTCAAAACCCAGGGACCCAACTTGGCGCGTTTTGATTTTAATTAATCTTCTGAACTTTGTTTCACATATATATTAATCCTTGTATCCAAATACATGGATGTATCACCACCCCAGTGGTTAACCATGCGCGTGCAAGTCCTCTCACTCTCTCAAGGCGTGGGTTCGATCCCTGCCTTTTGCCAATTTTGTTCATTTTTCTGATTTTGGCAAGATAGTACACTTATACAATTAGAGGGGTGATTACAACTAGGGATGACAATGGGTACCCATGGGTACGGGTACTAGTTCCCCGCTACTCGCCTCATTTAGTAAAAATGATACCGTACCCGTCCCATACCCGTGCGGGTATCTGTTAGATGGGTATCCGTTGAGTTTGAGATACCCGCAGCTATTAACGGGTATCCATGGATACTATTATTTAAATATATTTTAAAATATGTATATTGAAATAACTATTTATTAATCTATTTTAAAGTCAAAAAATTATTTTCAATTTTAACAAATAATAAATAATAGTAAAAATAATTCTCATTCATTTTATTTCTTCTTTTATCTAAATAATATAATAATAGTAATAATAATATCATATTTAAGAAGGTCAACCTTATTAAAGCGAGAGAGGAGTTGAAACAAATCCAAAATGAATTGTCGTCCAATCCTATGAATGTCCAACTTATTGAAAACGCAAAGAGCTTATCGGATGAGGTTATTAGACTTAACAACCTTGAAGAAAAGATACTTATGCAAAGAGCTAAGATTGACTGGCTTAGACTTGGTGATGGCAATAACTCTTATTTCTATGCTTGTGTGAAAACCAGACAATCTGGTAGGAACCTGAATTGTTTAATGAAACCTGATGGTACCATTCTGGAGACTCACCAGGATATTGAGCAAGAAATCATGGACTTCTATGGATCTCTGATGGGAACAACTGATAATAACATCAAGCAAATTGATATTGCAGCCATGAGAAAAGGTCCTCAAGTGAGTCAGGAGCAGAGACAGAAGCTGATTGGCAATGTGACAGTGCAGGAAATTGAGAAGGCTTTAAAAGGGATAGGAGATAATAAAGCTCCTGGATTTGATGGTTATGGAGCTAAGTTTTTCAAAACAATCTGGAATATCATCAAACAAGATGTTACTGCTGCCATCCAGGAATTTTTTGAGACAGGTATGATGCACAAAGGTTTCAACAGCACTGTGGTCACACTTATTCCGAAAACTGAGCATGCTCGTTATGCCAAAGATTACAGGCCAATTGTAGTCTGTACTACTTTCTACAAAATTATTTCCAGAATTTTGACTGATAGATTAAGTAAGATTCTGCCCAGCATAATCAGTACCTGCCAGGCTGCTTTCGTTTCGGGGCAAAACATTCACAACCACATCCTTCTTGCATTCGAGCTGCTCAAGGATTATGGTAGAAAAGACGGTACTCCCCGGGTGATGATGCAATTGGATCTTCAAAAATCCTATGACATGGTGAATTGGACGACTATGGAGTGTATCATGAAAGAGCTAGAATATCCCAACTTATTCATTTCTTGGATTCTCGCGAGTGTCTCTACTGTCACCTACAGATTCAATATTAATGGAGTTTACTCTCATATAATGCAAGCAAAATGAGGCATCCAACAAGGAGATCCCATCTCTCCCTTACTTTTTGTTATCATCATGGAGTATATGCACAGATTGATGTCTTAAATGCAGGAGAATGCAAACTTTAACCATCACTCAAAGTGTGAAAAATTGGGGCTCACTAAGCTGACTTTTGCAGACGATGTTTTGTTGTTCTGTCGTGGTGATAGCATCTCTGTGCGAATGATGGTTGAAACTATGGCTGCATTTAGTGCTTCCACTGGTCTCCATATCAATCCATCTAAATGTAAGATGTTTTTTGGAGGTGTGGCCCAAAATTAGAGAAACAACCTGCGAGATATTACAGATTATGCAGAAGGCAGCCTTCCAGTTAGATACTTAGGTGTACCTCTCTCTAGCAAAAAACTTAACATCCTGCACTATCTCCCTTTGATCGAAAAAATCATTGGCAAGATGACCCATTGGACTACTATTTTTCTGAGCTACTCTGGTCGTATTCAGCTTGTTAAAAGAATCTCTCAAGCGATTGCGTTTTACTGGATGCAGAGCATTTCGTTCCCCAAGCAGGTCATTCACAAAATAGATTCCATTTGTCGTAGCTTTATATGGACTGGCAGACCTGACATGAGCAGAAAGAGCCCAGTTGCGTGGAAGCAGGTTTGCAAAGCCAAAAAGCAAGGAGGATTAGCCATTATCAACATTGTTGTTTGGAATTCTGTAAATCTTCTTAGACGTCTCTGGAATATCTGTCGTAAGGCCGACAACATGTGGGTTAAATGGATTCACAGCTGGTACTTAAAAGGCACCAATGTTCTTTAATTTAAAGAGAAAACAAATTGTACCTGGACGTTTAAGGGAATTTTGAATCAAAGAAGCATAATCAATTGTGTTCAATCTCATTGGGATGAAGCAATGCATAGTCAGAAATTTCAAATGAATAAATTTTATGCTGCCGTTAATGAAGATACAGGAAGCGTGCCTTGGAGAAACCTGCTTTACTCCAACAGGGAAAGACCGAGAGCTTGCCTTATCCTTTGGCTTGACTGCCATCGAAAACTTGCAACAAAGGATAGGTTAAAGAGGTTCGGTTTTATTCATAACAACTTGTGTAGTATTCGCAAAAAGGAAGAAGAAACCATTGATCACATCTTCTTCTGCTGTGAAAATACCAAGCAAATCTGGTGTTCGATGCTAAAGTGGATGCAAGTGTCTCATACCCCTGCAGACTGAAAATCCAAAGTGAACTGGCTCATTGAGAGGACTAAAGGGAAAGGTAGTAAGGCTGCCCTTTTGAAAATGATGGTAGCCGAAACAGTATACAACATTTGGCAATACATAAACAAGATTTGTTTTGATAAACCTGTGGATATCAAAGTTATAGAAAATAATATAGTGGATGCTATAATATATAGAGGTTGGAAAAATAGAAAAATTAGAGGTCATATAGCAAAGCTTTTGATGTAATTGGGCCTAGGGTTTGCTTAGTTTGTTTGTTGGTTGGATCCATGGATCACCTTGTACCTCATAGTTTTTTTGAATTATATATATTTCTCCTTTGATTAAAAAAAAATCATATTTAAAAAAATAATCATAATAATTTTGATCAAACAAATTAATAGTTAAGTATTTTTCTAATTATTAACAGATACAGATATCCGCGAGTACGAGTACCATTAAATCCATATCCGTATCCGTTAATAAACGAATAATCAAATATCTGTTTATTTTACCCGTGGATACCCATTAAATCATCATATCCATATCTGTGACGGGTTTTACCTGCGGGTATCCACGGATACGGGTTTTTTTGCCATCCCTAATTACAACATCACAAACACATGGTCTAGTGGCCAAATTTTGAATCTGTGACCCTCAGGTCTGGAGTTCAACACTCTCCAGGGCCATTCTAATTTTTTAACACTTGTTTTCTTGCACTTTTCTTATTTTCTTTTAATTTTAACCAATTTAATTTATTTTCACAAATTAATGTTTCATAATTAAAAAACCCTAAAAAATGTTTTGATTTTAGATCTACGTTTCAAAAACCTTTATTTAATTTTGACACAAAAACATTTGATTTTTCTTCACATTTAAATTTAATTAGGGTTTAGAACACTTATGTCTCCATTCAAATATTTTCCTCTTATTTATTCATGCTTTATTCTCATTTAAATTCTGGAAATCGATGTATAGGTCGCAAGGTTCTTTTGTAATAGCGTAGATTTAATTTCTCGCACTTTACTTTCCGCACCTCCAATAATGTAACTGCCCCAAAGGATTGTAATAGCGTAGGGTTTATTTTCCACACTTTTAGTTTCTGCTATCTCTTAGAAACTGTCTATAAACTGCTTAGATGTATGCTAATAGGATTGTATGGCCAAACTAATCAATCAATCGTAGATCACCTTAACAATCAAGATAAAATACCTGAATTGAACACACTCTTCACACTTGCACCCCTTAGGGTATCCTCTCTTGTTTCCTTATGAAACAATGGTGATGTCCCTCGAATGTAGGGGCACCATTAGCAAAGTCCCTCGATTCAAAATCATAACAAATATCATAGTCCCTTGATGATCCTCCGATGTTGCCTACGAATATATGATCTCGTCCCTCTGTTGTTGCCTACGAATAAGCGATGATCGTTCCTACAAAATTGCTAAGGTATCCTTAAATGTTGCCTTAAATGACCATACGATGACCCTAGGCCCGTCCCTTCACATCCAACGGATAGGGTTACCTACCAACTAATGGTATGGATAGCACTATCCTAAAGGAGAAGGAAAATAACAAGAATGACCTTTCTAAGTAGGTAATAAGACTCTAAATTGCTTGCTCCAATCAAAAATACTTTTCACACCTTACACTCTTTTCAAAAATGCTTTCAAACAAATACTTTGTATACATTCATACGAGAATCATTACAAGGTTACATTTCTTCAAACAAAATATTTCCAAACACTTCGTATACATTCTTGAGGAGTGATACAAGAATCATTACGAAGTCAAAGGGAAATTCTTTTCAAAATACTTTTCAAATCACACACACACAGAAAGAAATTTTTAAAAAAGTGAGTTAAAGCAATTAAGAGCCCGTAGATAAATACGGATGGAAAGGATGCTAATACCTTCCCTTTTCATAATTACCTCTCATACTGAGAATCTATCAAAGGTCTTTCTTGTTCTTTTCACCTTTCCTTTATTAGATAAAAGAAAAATCGGTGGTGACTCTTGCTATCCGCAACATTTACGATAAAATGTAAAACAAACAAGGTAGTTCTCCCACCGTGTTACAACATAATAGGAGGTGCAGGAAAGTAAATGCGAGAAATTAAATCTACGCTATTATAAAAATAACCTTGCGACCTATACATCGATTTCTAGAATTTAAATGAGAATAAAGCATGAATGAATAAGAGGAAAATATTAGAATGGAGACATAAGTGTTCTAAACCCTAATTAAAAGAAAAAATATTTTTGGTATTTTTTGGAATTAATTTTAATTAAGAAAACCTAATTCTAAGTTAATTTGAAATTAATTAAGAAAATAATTTTAAATGAAAAGAAAAATAAAATATTTTTGTGTTAAAATTAATTAAACATTTTTTAAAGGTTTTTTAAATGTTTTATATAATATTGAAAATAATTTGTAAAATGAATTTAAAAAGAAAAGAAATTAAAGAGAAATAGAAAAAAGAAAGAAAACTAGTAGTTAAAAAATAGGAATGGTCCTATTGAGGGTTGAACTCGTGACCCTGGGGTGATGGATCCAAAATCTCACCACTGAGCCACATGCTTGTGGTGTTATCATGTTAGACTTAGAAATAGATATGTGTTACCTGCGTAGATTAGAAAATATTGAAAAAAATTGCGAAAGGCAGGGATCGAACCCACGCCTTGAGAGACAAAGAGGACTAGCGCATGGTTAACCACTAGGGTGGTGATACATCCATTAATATATACACAATCATAAATATATAAGTGAAAATTAACCCCTGAAATCAAATTTTTAAAACAAACGCTCGCTGAGGCCCAGGGTATGTAAATGAGCCAATCGAAGCATGTCACGCTTGCCCTGACCGGTCAACAAGAAGTCAGAGACGCCGAAGTTAACTCCGGTCGGCTTCTCCGGTCATCAAAATAACAAACATAAATGCAAAGAAAGGACCCTACCCCCTAATTCGAGGGCTGCAGATCGATTGGTGGAGTTCGTTTGGCCTGAAAGTTCCTCTACTGTGAGATACGAAGGTTTTAGTTTGTTATGCCCTAACAATGGCAGGTCACGATTTATCCATCATAAACCTCATGCGATTGTTCAATCCTGCTCTATGACATCTCAGAAACATGTTAGTGTGGTTAGTTCAAATTAAAACACGATAAAACTAAAAATACAAGATTCATGAATATAGTGCAACCGGAGTTTATGATATGCATGATTCAGACGTGTTTGGCCATGGATTTTGATCCATACTTACCCTATGATACCTCAGGAACAAGAGTTGATGCTTGAAACTGCTTGGAACTGGCTGCAATTTGAAATTCGATAGTGCAAGTTTTTTTGAAATTTTTCAAGTCAAAACCCTAGTTCTTTGGCTGCTGAATTGTCCTTGAAGCATATGGTCATGATCTTGTACTTATAAGGAGTACATTAGGTCAAGAATTTATAAGAAAATATATTGCCTTTAATGAGAAAATATTTGATTGACATTTTGTATCCAAATCTTCCAATTTTGCTTCAATCTTGTGTCAATCTTCTCCATGTGTTTTTTCCAGCTTTCCTTGGGTAGTTTAGACCTCAAGGCACTCAGTTATCAAGCCCACACGCCTAACTATCCTTCCTTGCATTTTATTTTAATTAAAATTGAATTTAAATGAATTAATTCAAAAAATAAGTAAAATAAATATTAAGAGGGCGTGTATATGGACTTAGAAGCCATGGACCATGTTATAAACAAGTTCAAATCATGAAAACATAGGCCCATTTGGAAAAAAATTGAGTTTTCTCAATATTTCTCTTCATGTACTTCTTCAAAATTTTCAAACTTACACAAACTATATCTTGCTCAATTTCCAATATTTGAGAGTGTTCTTGGACTTTTTTTAGAAAGCTTAAGATGTCATCTAGATGCTCTTTTTGGTTTCATCTTTATTAAAGCTTCCATGCTCATGTATACTTATTTAGAAAAAGATGACTTTTTATTGACTTTTATGAGGACCTATAATGTCTTGGCTCATATCTCTTAAATGAAGCATTTTTGGGCAAAGCTTGTGACACAAAGTTGTACAAAATTGAATTCCCTTCAAAATGAGCTTTGGTTGAAAAACTTCTGATGAAGTATGTGAAAGTTATGCCTGATCAAAGTTCTGTTGACTTTTTATCAAAAAAGAATCCTAATTTAGAAACTTTGACTTTTAATCAATACTTTGATTTTCCTTATGAATCATGATCAACTCTTGATCAAATGATGAATGTGACTTCAAAATCTTGATGTTGACCAAAAATGGTGAAGTTTGACTGTATGTTGACCATATTTGACTTTTTGTCCAATACAACTAATTTTCAACCATCTGAGCAATTGAGTGAACAAACTTGAGCTATGAGCCTTGAAACTTGACATGATGATACCTTGAGACATATAAGGAGGGATGATGCTCACTTGAGGCAATAGAAACCATTTTTGACTTGAGAGAATCAAAACCCTAGTTGTGAGTTGATTGATTAGGAGATGGTTCATCTGGTTAATCCTTGAGGAACTCTTGAGTATGGAGATGTGTATTGACTTTAAAAATAGAGGGGAAAATTTTGGGGTATAACAGACATCATCAACAAGTTTCAGCTGCCGAATCTCACTCTCTATCTATAACAACTCTAAAGCTTTCATCTCAATTTATTTAAAGTTGTTTTATAATCATTTGTGTCTAAATTGTGTATACATCACAATTGTGATATAGCTTGTATGAAGCACTGTTAACACATATTTTATTGTAAATTGTTTGTACCTTGAGAAACCAAGTTGTGGTTAGATCTCAAGAAGATGTTGGCAGTTGTCATCGTGGTTGTAATCAAAGATTTGATTAATGGATTAAGACCTCATTGAGAGACGAAAATCACCTTGGCCGATAGACTGGATGTAGTTTGAGTTCAAACTAACCAGGATAAAAATATTTGTGTCTAATTGTTTTTAATTTTATAAACTCAATTCAAACCCCCCCTTTCTTGTGTTTTTAAACCTTCAATTAGGCATCAGAGTGCCTGGTTCTGGGTGCTAACACTTAACCGTGTTAGATAAAAGATCCAGCTTGAAAAACACAATGGTTGAACCAGTTCAGAACAACAATGACCACTATGACGATAAGGACAGAGTCAGCGGAAGACCCCCAATGTTTGATAGAGAAAATTTTGATTACTGGAAGAACAAAATCGAGAGTTTCTTTCTGGCTCATGACGATGATGTCTGGGACATGGTAACTGATGGCTACACTCACCCTGTTGATGCAATCAGTCAGAAGATTGAAAGAAAGAAAATGATATATCAACAAAAGAAAGAATTCAAACATCATCACAAGGCCAGAACTATCCTCCTAAGTGCTATCTCGTACTCTGAGTATGAGAAGATTACAAACAGGGGTTCAGCTAAGAACATCTTCGACTCCTTAAGAATGAAACACGAAGGCAAAACATAAGTCAAGAAAATAAAAGTTCTAGCTCTCATTCATAAATACGAAGCGTTCAAGATGGAGGAAGATGAAACTGTTGAAGCAATGTTCTCAAGGTTTCAAATTTTGGTAGCTGGTCTAAAAGTGTTGGACAAAGGATATTCTATTACAGATCATGTAAAGAAAGTCATCAGAAGTTTACCTAAGAAATGGAGACCAATGGTCACAACACTAAAGCTTGCAAAGTATTTGAACAAAATCTCTATGGAAAAACTCATCAGCTCATTAAGAAGTCACGAGATAGAAATGGAAGAAGACGAGCCCCAGAAGAAAAGTAAGTATCTTGCTCTTAAATCTAACAAAAATATGATTCTAAAGCGTTTTAGGATGAAGAAGAAAACTCTGGAGGATCATCATCATCAGAAGATGAATTATCTCTACTCTCTAGAAGATTTCAACAGCTCTGGAAGAACAGACAAAGGAAGTTCAGAAATTCAAGAAATCCTAGCAATTTCTCTGATTCATCATCTGGATACAAGAAGTAAAGAAGTTGTCTGCTACGAATGCAAGGAACTTGGTCACTAAAAAAGTTAATATCCTAAGCTTTAGAAAGAGAAGCCAAAGAAGAGGTTTGACAAAGAAAATAAGAAAAGTCTTATGGATACATGGGACAATTCAGATTCCTCTGAAGCTTCATCAAAATCAGAAGATGAAAGAGCCAACATAGCTTTGATGGCCAACATAGCTGACAACTCAGATTCCTCGAAATCTAATTCTGATACTGAAGAGATGTCTTTAACAACAAAGTTGAAACACAATTCTTGGTACCTGGACTCTGGATGCTCTCGACACATGACGGGAAGAAAGCATATGTTCCAAAGTCTAGAACTTAAAGTTGGAGGTTTCGTAGGTTTCAGAGGCAATCAAAAGGGTAAAATTATTGGCTCTGGAACTATCGGTAACAGTTTCTTACTCTCTATTACTAATGTTCTGTTAGTAGGTGGATTAATGCATAATATGTTATCCATAAGTCAATTAATAGATAACGGTTATGATATAATCTTTAATCAAAAGTCCTGTAAAGTTGTTAGTCAGAAAGATGGAATAGTCCTTTTTAATGGTAAAAGAAAGAACAACATTTATAAAATCAAACTTTCTGAACTCAAGAGTCAGAATGTTAAATTCCTTATGTCTATGGACAATGAGCAATGGGCCTGGAACAGACGATTGGGGCATGTTAGTATGAGAAGAATATCTCAAATTAACAAACTCAATCTAGTCAGAGGACTTAGTTTGAAGTTCAGCTGAGACGCTCTGTGTGAAGCATGTCAAAAAGGAAAATTTGCAAAACCTCCCTTTAAATCAAAAAAATGTTGTTTCTACCTCTAGGCCATTAGAACTTCTACATATTGATCTATTTGGACCATTGAAAATTGCATCCATCATTGGCAAAAAGTATGGATTGGTGATCGTAGATGAGTATAATAGATGGACATGGGTAAAGTTCTTAAGACACAAGGATGAGTCACATTCTTTGTTTTCTAACTTCTGCAATCAAGTCCAGAATTAAAAAGAGTTTAGAATTGTAAAAGTCAGAAGTGATCATGGTGGAGAAATTGAAAATAAAGATTTTGAAAAACTTTTTACCAAAAATAGTATTTCTCGTGATTTTTCTTGTCCTAGAACTCCACAACAAAATGGAGTTGTAGAACGTAAAAATAGAACTTTACAAGAAATGGCTCGAACCATGATCAATGAGACTAACATTGCTAAACATTTATGGGCAGAAGCAATGAACACATCATACTATATCCAGAATAGAATCTCCATAATACATATTATGGAGAAGAATCCTTATGAATTATGGAAGAACAGAAAATCCAACATTTCATATTTTCATCCTTTTGGATGTACTTGTTTTATTCTGAATACCAAAGATTATCTGAACAAATTTGATTCTAAGGCATAAAAGTGTTTAATGTTAGAATATCTGAACGTTCAAAAGGCTATAGATTATATAACATTTAAACGTGAATTGTAGAAGAATCTATTAACGTCATATTTGATGATAAGCTTGGCCCTCAAAAGTCAAAGCAAAAAGAATCTTTTGCACATATAGAAGTTCAAATTACAGGTACATAAGATAGCCCTGGCAAAGACACAAGCTCTGAAGAAGCTATAAACACCAAAGAAACTTCTGAAGAACCCATCCAGAAGAAACCATCTAGAAGCAGCTTAGCTCATCCTGAGGAAATGATTCTCGGAAAGAAAGATGATCTAATCAGAACCAGATCAACATTCAGAAACTCTGAAGAATCTCTCAGGGGTCTGGTATCCTTGATTGAACCAACTTCTATAGATGAAGCGCTTCAAGACAATGACTGGATCATGGTAATACAAGAAGAACTAAATCAATATACCAGAAACGATGTATGGGATCTTGTTCCTAAACCAAAAAGTTTCAACATTATTGGAACTAAGTAGGTCTTCAGAAACAAACTAAGCGAGCAAGGAGAAGTATTTAGAAACAAAGCTTGACTGGTAGCACAAGTTTATAGTCATCAAGAAGGGATAGACTATACAGAAACCTTTGCTCCAGTCGCCAAGTTAGAATCTATCAGACTCTTAATTTCATATGCTGTTAATCACGATATTACACTTTATCATATGGATGTAGAAGTATATGGTTACATTGATGAAGAAGTATATGTACACAAACCCCTTGGTTTTGAAAATACAAAATGTCTAGAATATGTTTACAAGCTTAAAAAATATTTATATGGTCTAAAATAAGCTCCTAGAGCTTGGTATGAAAGACTGAGCAACTTTCTATTAGAAAAAGATTTCACCAGAGGGAAAGTGGACACTACTTTATTCTGTAAATCATTTAAAAATGATATTCTGATATGTCAAATTTAAGTTGATGATATAATTTTTGGTTCTACTAAAGCCTCCCTTGGGAAAGAGTTTGCTAAGTCTATGCAGGCAGAATTTAAAATGAGTCTAATGGGCGAACTCAAATTCTTTATGGGAATTCAAGTCAACCAATCCTCAGAAGGAACTTACATTCATCAGAGTAAGTATGTTAAAGAACTTTTGAAGAAATTTAACATGTCAGATAGCAAACCTACCAAAACCCCTATGCATCCCACATGCATTTCGGAAAAGGAAGAGGTAAATAAGAAAGTAGAACAAAAGCTCTACAGAGGTATGATTGGCTCTCTCCTTTATTTAACAGCTTCAAGGCCTGATATTCTATATAGTGTTTGCCTCTGTCCTAGATTCCAATCAGATAGAGAAACTGACTTAACAGTTGTTAAGCGAATTTTCAAGTATCTGAAAGGTACTACTGATCTTGGCTTATGTTATAGAAAATCCAGAGAATACAAACTTGTAGGTTACTGTGACGCTGACTTTTATGGAGATAGAATAGAAAGAAAAAGCACTTCGAAAAGCTGTCAGTTTTTGGGAGATAATATGATATCTTGGTCCAGCAAAAGGCAATCCACCATTGTACTATCAACTGCTGAAGCATAATATAGTTGCAGCTAGATGCAGTACTCAGATGATCTAGATTAAAAGTCAGCTTGAAGACTTTCAGATATTCGAGAGTAACATTCCTATCCTTTATGACAATACTTCTGCTATTTTCTTATCTAAAAATCGTATTTTGCATTCTAGAGCTAAGCATATAGAAATTAAACATCATTTCATTAGGGACTATATTTAGAAGGGAATTCTCTCATTAAAATTTATTGACACAGACCATTAATGGGCTGATGTCTTTACAAAACCCCTTGCTGAAGATAGGTTTAATTTCATTCTGAAGCATCTCAGTATGGAATTATGCCCAGAATGAATATCTTAATTCTGTATGTTTAACTTTCAAAATATTTTTTTGTGAACATCTGATTAATTGTCCTTCCGAAGTGAGAAGGGTAGTTAACTCATAATCAATCCAGAAGATCTGAAATGTGTCCCAAATGATTCAGTTCAAGATAGACACATGCAGTTCACCACATCAACATATGACAATCTCAAGCGTTGAGTCATATTCAAAATCTGAACACGTGTTCAAGATCTGATAGACTGAAACAGTTGAATTGATGCATTGAGGCGCTGGTCACATCGGTAACTCTTCAATTAATTCTTTACGTATCTCCCTTGTCAGAAATCCTTATGTTTCTAAACCATTTCTTTCATGCTTTAATTATCTTTAATTGCAAGTTTTCAAGATAATTATTTTCTATATATACTCACTCTTTAATACTTTTTCAAATCATAGTTTTTCAAATCTCTTGTTCTCTCTTTTTGAAAAACCCTTATTTCCTAATCCTTATCTCCTTTTCTCAAAAACCCTAAGTCTGAGAACAACTTCATCGTCCCAACAACAACAACCCCAAATCAACTCCAATGAAGAAGTTTTCAAAGATCCCCACAGAACGCTACTCACTCCCTACAACTCTCTTGAGGTTCTCTGTTAACTTCTTGTGGACTTTGACAACATGAAGGAGAATGGGCATGACCTTCTTGAAGAAGTGGAATTTCAAGGATGGTCCAAATACTTTGATCGTTTGATTGGTCCTATTTTCCCTAAATTGGTTAAAGAATTCTAGATTCATGCTTCTGCTTCTAAACATCAAGTTACTTCGTATGTACTGGGGAAGAAGATAGTCATCACTGAAGATATCATTGGCCAACTCATTGATCATGATGGCAACGACGTCAGATGTACTGATATGGATGAAAAGGCTGGGTCTGACCTAGCTAAAGTTTGACAAGAAATCTTCACTTCTGGGAAACCATCAAACAAAATCAAAGATCTGAAGGATCACTTTAGAATTTGGGCTAAGATAATTATGGGGTGCATCATCCATAGGAAAGCTTTAAGTTCTGCAGACTACATCGACATTGATCATCAGTTCCTCCTTTAATTCATTGCAAAAAAAACAAAAATTCACCTTCCTCACAGTCTGTTCAACCATCTGAAGACAAGTGTCAAAGAAATAAGAGACGAAGAAAGAGCCAAAAGCGATTGGATTCCTCTGGGAAGACTCATCTCAGATATTCTGAGAGAGAATCAGCTAATTGATCATATGAGTGAAGCTAAACTTGTAGATGATATGGAGAAATTGTTGGCAAACCTATCAACGCAAAGAACCTAAAGAAGATGAAAATCATTGACTATGTCAAGAAGAAACCCACAACTGTGATGAAAGAAAGTGTCTTAATCAGAAGAATCCCTCTAGAGAATTTCCCAATGTTCACAAAAATAGATGCTTCGAGACCAGATATTATTTGCATGTATCTGGAAGCGTGAAAAGTTGATGGCACTGATCCTGGTGTCACTATTCAAGATCTTTATCAACTACCCACAAATGTTGCTATCAGAAAATCAAAGAAGAGAAAAGCAGCTGATGAAGGCACCTCTCAGAAAAATCCAAAAGCTTCTAAGAAGAAAGGAAACTCATCTTTTATTTCTGTTATTGAATCAGTTCTGACACCAACATCTACTCTATCCTCTCCCCCCAAAAACTACGTACCAAAAAATTGTCCTCAAACTGTTGACGATTTTGACATAGAAATTGACACCTCGGTTCCTCAAACTGATCCCGCAACTCAACCATAACCAAAACTTGCCAAAGTTCTATCTGCTATCAAAACCTTTGACTCTGCTCTTGAAACACATCCACCTTCAACTACTGCACAACCATCTCTTTCTCCCCAACCAGAAAATCCAAATGAATCTTCTGAACCAACACCAGAAACGACACCCATCATTCCTGGCATCAGCTTCCCTCTTAACTCTTCGCAACCAAATACCACTACCATTCCATCACCATATCTCTCACTTTTCCAGATCCTCCATCTCCATATGAATCTACACCACTAAATTCTCCCAACTCTGCCATCATTATTGCTGACTCTCCATCTCCTCAAAAATCTCCTAAAAATCCCTTCAATGTTGCCATTGATTTAGATGCCTGGAATTACCTTGTCTCTGCCCCTCATAAAATAGTTATTCCCAAATAAAAACCTCAACCCTCTAAATCAGATGTTGGTGAATCTTTAATGGTTTTTGAAACAGAAATTCAGGCCTGGGTTACTCTATGAAGCAGGCTTGTTTGGATAATCTAAATCCAAAAGCTTCTCGACTATCTCTGGACTCAGTTCAGAAAATGTTTTATTTCTGAATCTCGGAAGCAGGAAGAACTCTGCTATGAAATTGCTCAACAGAATTTCAGTGAATGACTGAAGCTTCTTGAGGAGCATATTGCTCATCTTAGGGATGCAAAGCATCTGTTTCTAGCCAAAACTCCATGAGAATCTCCATCAGTAACAACCCTTCAGAAACCTAAGCCTCAACCTCTGGTCCTCTTTCAAGATAAAGGGAAATCGGTTGGAGAATCCTCTGAAGTCCCTGTTTTTGAGACGATTTCTTGTGCTGAAAAAGAGACACCTTCATCATCTATTGTTATTCAAACTCTAGAAGTAATGAAGAAAGAGAATGAAGAGGTCAGAAAAAGGTTGGACAAACAAGATGAAACGAACAAGGAAATCAAGGAGATGATCGGAAAACAAGAAGCCTCAACATTTGAAATCAAAGGGTTGCTAGAGGCATTGTTATCAAGACTTTCTCCTTCTTCTTAGCATTTGATTTTCTTTGCTTATTTTCTGCAATGTTTTTTTTCTTTCTGCAAATTTTCATTTGATGCATTTCTTTTTCTGTACTTCATTTTGATCCTTGAATGAAATTATCTTCTCTTCTACATCATTGTATTTTCTTTTTGATTTATGACAAAAAAGGGGAGAAAGTAAGATATTTTGAAAAAAGCAGTAACCAGACCAACCTCAAACATTTTCTAACAAAATTATTATATATCATTATTGTTTGATACAGCTTTCAGCAAAAGGCTGGTTTATCAAAATCATCAAGCACAAGATCTAATCTATCAAAGTATGATCAGGGAAGTAATCCTTTCTTTAGTTTTTATCTGAGTATTCAAATCAGGGGAGACTTTTTCTTACAAAATATTTATGTTTTGTCATCATCAAAAAGGGGGGAGATTGTTAGAACATAGTTTGATTCTACATCCTTTTCAAGAGTTTTGATGATAACAAATATTTTTAAGAAGATAATCAATATTCTGATTTTGATAAATTAATATCTCAAAGAACATTCTTACTCTCTAAATTTTTAAATACGCAGAAGATGTTCTGATGTAAGAATAAAATAAATGCAATGAGAAGATCTCGTTAGAAGCAACATCATTCTTTCATTTATCACGCTCATAAGTGAAGTTCTAATCAAGCTAAACTTCTTATAGCACCAAGCTGCAAGCAACAAACACTGATATCTCATATTTGCTTTAGGCTGCTCTGTATCATCTGATTGTGATGCGTTACTCATTCTTTTAAGGAAATCAAAACGTAACGGCTGCCTACAAATAAGATATGTAATTATGGAAAGTTCATTCAAGGCATTTATTAACACCTTCCATAACCAGTTTGTGGTGTCTTCCAACGGTTCAAAAGCTTGCCTATTTAAAGAGACATCATCAACAAGTTTCAGCTGCTGAATCTCACTCTCTCTAAAATAACTCTAAAGCTTTCATATCAATTCATTCAAAGTTGTTTTATAATTATTTGTGTCTAAATTGTGTATACATCACAGTTGTGATATAGCTTGTAAGAAGCATTGTTAACACATATTTTGTTGTAAATTGTTTGTACCTTGAGAAACCAAGTTGTGGTTAGATCTCAAGAAGACGTTGGCAATTGTCATCGTGGTTGTAATCAAAGATTTGATTATTGGAGTAAGACCTTGTTGAGAGAGGCAAATCACCTTGACGGGTGGATTGGATGTAGTTTGAGTTCAAACGAATCAGGATAAAAATATTTGTGTCTAATTGTTTTTAATTTTAAAAATCCAATTCAAACCCCCTTTCTTGTGTGCACGAACCCTAGCTCGCATTTACGGTTTGAAAAAATTATGGATTTTATCCCATACTTCATAGGAATGTTTGCAAGAAAACATTCTAGGAAGAACAAATTCAAATATGGTTGATAACAACCATATGAACAATGCTTGATCTTGAACAATCTATGACTCATATTATTTCGAGATCTTGTTTAGTAGACGATCTTGATCTCTCTTGAACTTTACAGGAATTTGGGGATTCACAACAAACCTGTGCATCTTCTACGTGAGTATGACTTCTTCAACATGTTGATTGTATAGGAGATAGTTGTTGTCTTTGAGCTGAATAGAGAGTTTCTGACCATATGTGTTGTTAGGCTTTGGTGTGAAGAAGCTAGAAGAGTTGTTGCATTTCTTTATTCTCCATGCACGAGACCTGATTTTTAGAGTTCGTCAGTTATGAATACTGATGTAGTATGAAGAAATGGAAGGAGGAAAGAGAAGTCTCTGTGGAAGATGAAGCAGAACCATGGTTCAAATCTGAACCACTTTTGATACCATATTAGAGATGGATAATTGCAATGTGAAAATTTTCATTCTTCTTCTTACCTTTGGAAAATGAAGTCAAGAGATTATGTATACAAGTATTCATGATAAAATTTGTTACCACACAAGCTAACTGAAACTCTGTTACAAATTTCTCACTACTAAAGTCAAAGCTAAGTGAATTTATAATAAACCATCAACTAAAATTAAGTATTAATCGAGTGAACTAATGTTATTATATATATATATATATATATATATATATATATATATATATATATATATATATATATATATATATATATATATATATATATATATATATATATATATATATATATATATATATATATATATATATATATAAACAATAAATTTGATTGATTCATAGCAAAAGTTGTTATTGAACACTTCAATTTTACAAATTCTTTATAAATTTTGAAAACTATTTATTAAATATATACGGTCTTCTATATTAATCGATTAGATATTGAACTTAATTTATTAGGATGATCTTCTAATGAATTAACATGAGAGTCGAAATTTTGTAATCATGTTTTTCCTTTTGCTAATTGATATTAATTCATTGAACTAATTGACTAAGTTAAAAATGATATTCTAAATAAAATTCTTTGTCAGACACATAAAAAAATCAACTTCAAATATTTATCCTAAGCATCAAATGCTTAAGATTAAGATAAAAATATGTTAGCCCGTTGATGGAATATGAGTTTAAAAATAGGATAAACCGTGCATAAAAAAACGATAAACTGGTGTTCCAAATAGTAAAGTGGTGTTTTAGGTCCGAATACAACTTGAATTGTTTAACCCATTTTAATGGGCTTATGCAGGCCATAACTTTGGGGAAACTATCTTGCCACCTCTTATTCATGCCACCCCCTATTTTATAAAAAGATAAAAAAATTCACATCAATTTTATTTAGTATATTATTTAAAATCTACGGATAGCACAAGATTTTTTAAATTTTTTATGATACCAGAAATTTCGAAGACGTCTTGGAAATTTGGCGAAACAAGTAAGACTTTAAGGTATTTTGAAATTTCTGTTATTTTCATTTAACAATAATACTGAAAATTTTGAAATTTCTAATGCGTAATATCATAACAGAAATTTTGAAATTTCCGGTATTTTAATTATTTTTTAAAATGCCGGAAATTTCAAAATTTCCAGTATTTTATATTTTACTTATATTTTCTCATATTGTAGTGAGGACCAGAGATATAGACGGTTCTATTGCAAGACGAACCACTGATAGATCTGATGTTGAAGCTCAAGTTATTGACGAGGCGCAGGCCTCAGAGCTAAGTATTGGACGCCGTCTTCCAACCGATTCTCGCCAAAAACAAATGGATGAGCAGTAGACAGGACTCCGCGCACCCGGTTGTCGACTGCTATAATATCTACTGCTGCTGAGGAGGTACAAGCACCTGCGTTGGAGGTACAGACTCCTGCAACTCTGAGTTATATCTCACACTCTCATATTTAGAGTTTTTTTAAATAGATTTATCCTATATTAAATATTGGTATTTTTAAAATATAATGTGATGTATCGAAAGTTTAGATTATTTATCGACAATTTATAAAAAAATAATTTTTTCACCGAAACAAAGGTGAAAAACCAACATTTTGAATTTCTTATATATATATATATATATATATATATATATATATATATATATATATATATATATATATATAGAGAGAGAGAGAGAGAGAGAGAGAGAGTGAGAATGAATAAGAATCATGATTTATAAAGGAATGGTTGAGATTAAATTGTGATCTTCACTAAATCATGTATCATTAATAAGAAAGAGATTTAGTGAAGATCACAATTTAATCTCAATCATTCCTTTTTAAATCTGATGGTTCTTATTCATTCTCATATAACATTATCATTCTCATATGATTTTCTCTCTCTCTCTCTCTCTCTCTATATATATATATATATATATATATATATATATATATATATATATATATATATATATATATATGAATTTCTGAAATTTCTAAAATTTCCGATAAATCTAAATTTGTGAAATGGTGTTCACAAAGAAAATCCGAAAATATGAAAAGACTACCTGATAAAATATATAAATATAATAGAAATGACTCGATAAAAAAAATATCCGATAAAATATAGAAATATAATAAAAATTGTGCTCTATTTAAGAATACAAAACAATTTAGGATTACTTCCTAACCTCGTCGTTCCAACGCCTAATGCGTCCCACATATGCTGATTCTCATGCTCTTGCATCTTCAGTGCAGTTCTGTCTCTAACGGTCAGTGATTGGAGGCAATGAACAATTATATTTCAACTTTACCTAAACCCAACGATTATTGTTGACAAAATTAACAACAATGATGTATCTGCTCATATAGATAAATGAAGCTAAGGCAGGAGGGAAAAATGTGATGTTAATTTTTTTAGAAAGAGAGATAAATACGATATTGTATCTACAAGCAATAGGGAAAACCATATCAAGAATCGTCATCCATTTATTCATACTCTGCACACCCAAATATTTTACTTGTAACACATTCCTAACTATAGAGACCGTGTCATATAAAAAATTAGAAAACAATTGAGGCTGTTGGTGAACTTGAGTATCTAACTGTGTCAGAATCAAAGGTCATGACTCTTCTCCCCATCCAAATAGAGCTACAATATAATGTACACCATAATTTATATCTTTAACCACATCTATAATGTCATCAATATATGAATGTAAGAAACCAGAAAACTGTGACAAGAAAACATTTGGTGGACAGTTGACTGTCGGCCGACATACTTGACAGTTGACTTCTATTTGGTTTTATGCAAGATCTCTTCATAGTTTAACTCCTCTGCAAGCGCTTAACATACTCTTACTATGAATAATCACAATACACATCACTCTCTTGACCCTTTCTACTCTTCTTAAACTTCTTTTTTGGATAGTACTCACCAACGGTTGACACAAAGAAGTTGTGGATGGATATGATAGTTCCTGAACCTTTTTATTCAACACCCTCTTTCCTACATCATCCAATATACTGAAATATGTCTTCAACTCTTCACACTTTGCTTCTAAAGCAAACTATGTATCACTTTCTTCAGGACTACCACATGTTCTTCAATGTGTATTTTTTGTCAAAATACATGAATTGATTCTTAAGGAACAAAATTGCCTTGTATTTGGAAACCGACAAGTTGACACGCAAATGATAACCCATGTGTTGTTCTAATGAAGTAACTACGTGCATCTTGACTTACACCAACAAATTTTACCCTTTCTAGTTCTTTTCCAATATGATGTATACACTTTCTTAAAACATAACCATGCAAGTTTGCATAGAATGAGTGTTATACCGATGCTCAATATTAGCAATATTTTTTTGAAACGACACACTGATTGATCCTAGATGCAATTTCAACATGGTGTTCACAACATCACAACATAGTGTTCATTGTTGTATTCCCTAAATGAGTGAATATGTTATTGCAAGCATCAACAAACCTTTCTTTATAAGGTATCAACCATGCTTCACTCACATACTTAACAAATAAAGGAATATCAATACAAATAGTCTCAAAATGCTTCAACTGCTCGACAAAATTAGTTTCTATATTTGAATACATGATGTTGTTCCATAGATCCATGACATGTTCTTGTATTTCTGGTTTAACACACTATTTACATTTCATACTAACATTTTTTTAAATATGGAAAAAACACAACAGATGAGTTAAATTTTGGAACCCAACTTCCATGGCATTCATCAACACAAGATCCCAGTCCATCACCACAACCTTCGGTAGCAAATTCTCCAATGAGAACAACTCTTTGAGATTCTCTAGTGCCTATTTGAAGTTCTCCTCCTTTCATTTTATAAATAGGCAAAGCCAACTAAAAATATCAACTCTGTTAACGTAACACTAACAATCGTAAGTAGTGGTAGCCGATACCTGTATGGTCACAATGAACATAATAAAAAATATGCTAAATCAAAATCTGCATTTTTTAATGAGTGATGGCCATTACCTATTTGTCTTGTATGTGCAATAAAAAATCAACACCAAATAAAACATATTCAACAATTTCTCTATATCAGGATGTGTCCAAACGATATCAACAACAACATTTGAATCGTCCTTATTTCTAGTCCAGCACATGCATTTCTCTCTGTGAATAACACTCAACCATATTTTCATTTCCGTTAATGGACCTCTCTTGCTTGTATTGTATGTAGATGTAGCTTCATTCACCTAGATAACACTCGTGAGTTTTTTTGGATCCATGTCTTTCAAAGAAGTAACTATGTATCTTGGAGCCATACTATACTTTATCATGTCATTCACAAATTGTCTTTCACTATTTTTTAATGGCCCAATATGTCATGTTCATCTAAATCCTTAAATATTTTATGATTGTGCAACCCACACCTTATGAATCGCCTTCCAAATACTACCAATTGGCACATATCTAAGTCTAAAAGGACATTTAACTTTCATATTATAAATTCCTTATGATGAATTATTACTTTGAGATGTATTTGAAATTCTGGTGCAACAACAGACTCAGATGTCATATAAGAATACCTTGACATCTTATCTGACATTATAAAAATAGACAAGGTAGAATTAAAATTAACAGTGCAGGAAACAAAAATAACACAACAGAATTTTTCACCCAGTTCAGTTCTAACCAACCTACATCTTAGGGCATACCTGGAATTCTGGTGTAAGCAGCAGACTCAGATGTCACATGAGGATGTCTTGACATCTGATCTAATATTATAAAACAGACAAGGTAGGAATACAAATTAATAGTGCAAGAAACAAAAAGAACACAACAAATTAACTGTTCTAACAACCTACATTTGGGGGAATACCAAGCCAAGAATGAAGTCCACAATCAGTAGTACTAATTCAAAGTTAAACATCCCTGTTTACACTCTTCACTTAATCCCTACCCAGTTTCCCTTCTACCTAAGATACCTCACTTAGATATGGAATATCCCCATTCCACTTCCAATCATCACAATGATGTCTAGCACTCAACATCCCAGCCACTGCATCAATATCTTGATCTCTATCAACTCTTCAAACATAAAATTAGTTTGGAGAACATCACACCAAACACAAAACAATCAATATTGTGACTCAAACAAACTTGGAATTTCTTCACAGCTTCTTCCAAGGACATAACTTCACTCATTGCTTCACAACGTCTGAGTGAGTAAAATAATCCTCTCTCCCACGGGCTTCGAGGTACAAATCAGTGACTATCCCACAATTCAGGTGGTTCACTTACATGGCTAACCCTAAAGACTACATCTTTCTAAAACCGGCTAGCTTACTAAAACTAGGTTATAACTGCTTTCCAAACATATGTACTCACACTACATTTGTTTAGAACCCAGAATATTTATTCTTCAACTAGTAGCTGCATACCAGTAGTAATAATGTTCTAACATCCTATAGAACATCAGTTCCATCTCCTTGGAGCACATCATCCTTGACAATCTTCAAGGTCTTCAAACAATATACAGATGTGTATAAGGATCATTGATTAATTGATACTCATCAACTATATTAATAAATGTATTTATGAGTGGACTTGAGAAGGACTTAAGTATCTTTGACACTTTTAATATAGTTGTGAAAATATGCCAAATATTCCGTTGAATAAAAATATAACCCTAGAATTCTTCGGGTACTAATTCAAAGTTAAACCTCCCTATTTACAATCTTCACTTAATCTCTACCCAAACACTCTCACTGGCCACTACATCAACAACTTGATCTTTATCAACTCTTTAAACACAAAATCAGTTTGGAGAACATCACTCCAAACACAAAATAGTCAAACTTATGACTCAAACAAACTTGGAATTTCTTCATAGCTTCTTCCAAGGACACAATTGCACTAATTGCTTCACAACTTCTGAGTGAGTAAAAACAATCCTCTTGCCTACGGGCTTCGAGGTACAAATCAATGACCATCCCATAATCCGGGTGATTCACTTACATGGCTAACCCTAAAGACTACATCTTTCTAAAACTGGATAGCTTACTAAAACTAGGTTACAATAGCTTATTTATAACCTATTACCCAATTGGATTTGGGACTTCAAATAACAGCTTGAAACTGTAAGAAACTGCAATAACAAACTTTCTGCAGAAAACAAACAAGCAGATAACTTCTGCTACAATCAAGGTCCTTTCTGATTTTCCCCCTTAGCTCTTGAACCTCCACAAATGCCTTCAAGATCACGCCACATATGATGCATAATATTCCTAAAATATCCTGCATAATTTAAAATAGAACTGTAACAAAATTTGACAGTTCAGTAGCGTGATGTTTGATGTCTAATGTCTCGACATCTCATTTGACATGTTGTTCCAGATGTTGAAAAACTTCAACATGATTCCAATAGGATTACAGTTGTTAAAATATCCTATTTGAAATTCCTGGCAGCAGATACGTGATGTCACAGAGAATGTTATGACACAGTATCTGACACTCTGTTAACAATACACACAATAAATTCAAACAGCAGTAAAGAACACAATAAATTGTTTACCCAGTTCAGTGTGTAACTACACCTACATCTGGGGGCTACCAAGCCAGGGAGGAAATTCACTATTAGTAGAATTAATTCAGGAATAAACCAACCAGTTTATCTCCTTCACTTAAAACCTACCCAATGCAACTTCAATCTAAGTCCTACTTAGACCTGAGTTCCTACTCACTCCCCCTCAATCACAGCAGTGATATCAACCTATTGATTAATTGAATTGTGAAGACACACTTCAATAAACCATCTTGATTTTGCTTCAAAGCTTTTATCAAGAGACAAAACACTCGTGCTTCAAAGCTTTGAGTGATAAACAACCCTTACAACAAAATCCTAGTCCAAGGCAATTATCAATTGTTAATTGCTTGACTCACAAGAGTAACTAGACTTACAAAAATACAACCTGCTAAATCTTCAATACAGTTCAAAAAGGCGTAGTAGCAGAGTAAGGGTTCTATTCCTATTATAGAAGCAGTCCTGAAACTTCAGTTTTGGGATTCCATAATAATAGCTAGGGTTCACTTAATTAATCCTAAAAGCTTGGTCTTTTCAACAACCAATTTAGGTTTAACTAAGATTAACCTAACATCCACGTGAGCATGCAATCTAATAACAGAAAAACATAATAAAGCAGCTCAACAAACTTCCTGAAAAATCTCAGGAAAAACAGATTCTGCAGAACAGAATGTCACACAGGATGTCATGACATTCGTTATGACATCAATCAAACTTCTGCAGAATTTCCAGCACAGCAATTGCTTCCAAATCTGAGCTGAACTTAAACATCCTTGTCAAGTAGGATTTATCTTCAATCTCTGAATGTCATGACTTTTATCAAGACATTGCTATAGTCTAGTTTTACCAAAAAGTGATGCCAACTTAAAACACTAACAAACTCCCCCTTTGGCACATTTTTGGCTAAAACAACTTAAGTCATCAGAGTACCTATGCAGCAGAAGAAAATAAACTAGTTCTAAGATATCCTAAGCTTAAAAAAACTAGAGAAGATAAATTCTACCCATACAAATTTCCCAATTTCCCACAATTGCCCACATATAAATCTCCAAATAGTTTCCCCAATTGTCACACAGTACTTCTCCCCCTTTTTAGCCACAAAGGGGCCAAAGAAACCAGTACAAATGCCCCCAACATTCAATCATATATTATAAAAAGTACCAGCACAATTTAAGTTTACAGTTACAACTCTGTCAAATGATTACAATCATCTAAAACAATAAGAGAAATAACAAAACAAAGTTTACATCAAGGAAACAGCAAAAACAGGAGCACCAAAGCAGCAGGTTATCAGATCAAGTGCTTTCTTCTCCTGAAGAAGCACTGTGAAAAGAAGCATCTTCAGAACCTTCTTCAGCTCCATCCATCTGAACATCATCATTTTCAACATCACCAACATCATCATTACCAGCTATCCCTTCATCCTCAACCTCTGTGTCCTGCTCTAGTTGAGAGATCATCTCTTCAAGGCTTTGCTTCCTTGCTTCAAGCTCTTTGCAGGTAGCTTTTAGCACAGCTAAGACTGTTGCCTTTTGAGAAGTTGCCTTGACATTGGATGTCTAACCAGATGTCATGATAATGTCTGGACATGTCTGCCTTGAAATAGTTTGTAGTGAAATCCAAGAGCAGGGGCTCTTTTGCATACTGCATCTCTTTCAACTAGAATATCAGGAAATTGATCAATGATAATTCCACACAGCATGGAGGGAAAGGCTATTGGTCCTTTGATTGCATAGCTTTCAGCATGCTTGAGAGTCTGCTCAAATATATAGGTTCCATAGTCAAATTTAGCCTGAGTGCCTACTACATATATAAATCTGCCTAGTCCAATAGAAATAGTTGACTTGTGATTGGTTGGGACCCAGTTAGCAGCACCTATTTTGTGCAGGATGGCAAATTTGACACTCAGCTTGCTTGCTGAGAGTTTTCCCTTTAGAGGCCATTGCTCCACTTGTTTGGCAGTGATGGTTTCACAAATTTGGTTGTCAGTTTCCTGCCGAGCATCATCTCGATCTCCTGTGAATCATTGACCACACTTGGAGAGAACCTTACTTTCCTCCCCCTCACATATACAGTCCTATAGTCAGCAGACATCCCACCACCACAACCATTTGAAAAATTTACTATAAACTCTTTGACCAACACATCATAACAGTTTGAGAAACTCACAACTGTCTTCATTAAACCAGCCTCCTTAATCAAATCAACAATCTCCTTGCACTCAAGTGCACTCTTATTCAACTCTCATTCCAAAGCAATCCTCTTTAAGCATACATACTTCCATCTTCCAGCATTCTCAGGATGATGGAATGAGATGTTATCAATGGCCACCAGCACCTGGGCTTCCCAAGAGTTGGCTTCTTTCTTGGATGAATGTCTGTGACATTCTCTTCAACATCAAAATCAGAGTCTTGATCTGACTCTGAAGGTTCAAGAACCTTCCTGTTTTTCACAATTGGTGTTCTCTTTGGTCTAGAGCCATCACCAACAGTTTTTACTCTACACTTCTTTGTAGAGGGTCCAGCCTTGGGATTCTTCTCAGCCTTATACACATCTTCAACACCCTTTTCTTTAACAGGGCTCTGTGAGACAGTCTGTTTTCCCTTCCTTCTCATCATCCTCTTTGCAATGCTTGGATTGACACTGGCAATGAGGTCATTGTCTGAGAACACTTCATCCAAATCAATGACAGGGGTTTCAGCTAAATCCTCAGAATCTTGAACTGGAGTCTCTTCTAAGATACTATCAGAGATATAGTCAGCAGGTTTCTCAGGTGATTTAACAGAGGTACATTTTTCTGGGGATTCCTCAAGAATACTATCAGAAATCTCATCTTTATTTACAGCAGGGGGTTCATTACAAGCATCATTAATACACACTTCAGAATCTTTAATTGAAGGATTATCAGTATTCTTGACAGGAGAATCAACAGGAGTTTCACTATTAGGATCCATAGGGGTTTTCTTGACATGATCATCAGATGTCTTGACATTCTCAGTGACATCCGAATCAGCTGCTAAACTAGGGCTAGCAGACTTTTGGTTTAGAGGGACAGAAACCCCAGGTACATATTGGTTTTCATTTAGGATCCTAGTTACTATCCTAGCAATGGCTTCATGCACAGACCTAGACCCCTCTCTGTTTGCTATTTCTGAGGGTACAAAAGAAGATGGTTCAGAGGTCTTACCAGAAGGTGGTGCTTGTGACCTTCGTGCATTCCTTGTACGCAATTTCTTGACCTTTTCTGGGTCAGTAGCCATTGCACGCAGTGGAGTAACCCTTAGAGCTTCAACATGCATGGCTTCAGCATTTGCCCTAACTTCAGCCATGGTAGGAAATGAAGAACCAGATTCTTGAGATGATGAAGAGGATGAAGACATATTTTGCTGAAATTTTTTGAGGAAATGGGAACGAGAATGGCAGAGGGTTTGAGAGTATCTTTTGGATGAAGACAATATGATACTTTCAAATGAAGAAACTATTATATGAAGGAGTCTCTTCCTATTCTTAGACCTTTAAAAATAAGATGAAAATAATTAAATGACACACTTATATTTAATTGAAATAAAAGGTCTCTTCCATTCCTTGTTGTATGCAAAGTTAATTGCTACAATTCCTCATATTGACAAATACCCAACTTGCCCCTTAAAATCTCAAACTGACTAGCCTCAAGAGCTTTAGTAAAAATGTCAACCAGTTGAAGTTCAATGGCTACATGCTCCAATTTAATCACTTTCTCTTCTACAAGGTCTTTGATGAAGTGATGTCTAATGTCAATATGCTTAGTCCTACTGTGTTGTATAGGATTCTTTGGAATATTAATAGCACTAAGGTTGTCATAGTACAATGTCATGACATCCTGTGTGACATTGTACTTAGTCAGCATCTGCTTCATCCAGACCATTTGAGAACAACTGCTACCAGCTGTTATATATTCACCCTCAACAGTGGACAAGGACACACAGTTTTGCTTCTTGCTGAACCAAGAAACAAGATTGTTTCTCAAGGAGAAACATCCTCCAAAAGTGCTTTTATACAAACTTTGCTCAACATTTTTTCCACTTGTGTCCTTGGTCAACTTCAAATGTGTAGGAGCAGGGGTCCTTTTATGGCGGGCATTATTCATTGCAAATTTCATGACAATATTCCTTGCATACTTGCTCTGTGAAAGGAATGTTGAGTCTTCCATCTGTGTGACTTGCAGTCCAAGAAAATAATTCAACTCTCCCATGAGCCTCATTTCAAACTCAGCTTGCATTTGGTTGGCAAAATGTCTCACCATTGTGTCTGACATTCCTCCAAATATTATGTCATCAACATGAATTTGAGTCACCATTATCCTTTCTCCTTCATTCTTGACAAAGAGAGTTTTATCCAAGGCTACTTTCCTATATCCTTTGTCAGTAAGGAACTTGGTCAGCCTTTCATACCAGGCCCTAGGAGCTTGCTTCAGCACTTTAGAAGTGGTAAGATGTCTAGACATTGGGTGTGACATTCTAGTTTGCTTTCCAACCTTACACTCACCATAAATTCTTCCTTCATCAATATGAAGTCTTGGTATCCTTCTGACTGCCTCCATGGAAATGATCTGTTTCATTCCTCTGAGATGTAAATAACCAAGTTTTTGGTGCCACAATTTTATCTCCTTTTCATCTTTGTCTGTAGAGCACATAGAAGACAGGTTGGTGTTCCTAGATTCCCACATGTAGCAGTTGTCCTTTGATCTGACTCCTCTCATAACCACATCTTGTTTATCATTGATTACAAGACATTCAGACTTAGTGAAGTTGACTTTGAATCCCATATCACATAGCTGACATATGCTTATGAGATTAGCAGTCAAACCTTTTACCAGCAACACTCCATTTAGGTTTGGAACTCCAGAACAGTCCAAGTTTCCAACCCCTTTGATTTCTCCTTTAGCTCCATCTCCAAAAGTAACAAAACTGGTAGAATGAGGTTTGACATTATTCAGCAGAGTTTTGTTTCCAGTCATATGCTTAGAACACCCACTGTCAAAGTACCAATCTTTCTTGGCAGACACTCTAAGAGATGTGTGAGCTATCAGAGCTGCAGTCTTCTTCTTCCACTGTTGAGTGTATGATGCCCTGTTGGTCTTAGGCTTCACATAAGGAACTTGATTAGGATATCCATGTAGTCTAAAGAAAAAAGGCTTTATGTGACCAAACCTCCCACAGTAATGACATCTCCATCTTTGAAACTTTTTGTTCATGTTTCTTTGATCTTGATGTTGACCCCAATGTTGTGACATCTGCTTTGACATTGGTTTATTAGGTCTGTTCTTCTTTTTGTTATCAGCAAATTTCTTTGCCTCAACATATCCTGAGCCAGACCTATTTCCTGCCTTGTGTTGTGACATCTTCTTTGACATTGATTTTCCAGATCTGTTCTTCTTCTTGTCACCAGCAGATTTCTTTGCAGCTTCATATCCCAGGCCATGCTTATTTCCTGCATTCTGTCCAAGCTGAAGAATTTCCTCCAATTTATCAGTACCAGATGTCAACATTTTGACAGACTTAGACATCTGATCAAGTTTGGAGTTCAATACCATAATTTCACTGTTGAGGTGACTTATAGTAGCTGTGTTTTCCTTATTCTCAGCTTCCAATTTTGCATTCTCAGCATCCAACTTCACAATCAGCTTTTTCTGTTTCTCATTTTGCTGACATATTTCACCACTCCTTACATACAACTTCTTGTAGGTTTCAGCAAGTTCTTCAAATGTCACTTCCTCATCACTAGAATCCATATCAGAATTGCACACTCCAGAGAGAGCAGTGACAAGTTTGGCTGCTTCTTCCTCAGATTCACTTCCTGAGTCACCATCAGACCAAGTGACAGTCATCCCTTTCTTTTGTTTCTTTAGAAAGGTGGGACATTCAGCTCTAATATGCCCATATCCTTCACAACCATGACACTGGATTTCTCTGCTTTGACTTCCTTTTTCTTCTGACTTGGATCTTCTGCTGGAGTCATAAGATCTGCTAATGTCAGATGAAATGTCCTTGACATTGAACCTTGACTTTGGATCAATTCTCTTGATGAGTCTGTTGAACTTCCTTCCAAGCATAGCTATAGCTTCAGATATCTTCTCTTCATCATCCTCCTTGCATCCCTCTTCAGTATTGGATACAAGTGCTATGCTCTTGTTCTTCCTGTCAACAGTTTCACTGATTCCCATCTCAAAGGTCTGGAGAGATCCAACAAGTTCTTCCACCTTCAAGATGCTTATGTCCTGAGCTTTTTCAATAGCAGTTACTTTCATTGCAAACCTTTTAGGCAATGATCTGAGAATCTTTCTCACCAGCTTTTCTTCTGACATCTTCTCACCAAGTGCTCCTGAGGTGTTGGCAATCTCAAGATATTCATGTGAAACTCATGAATGGTCTCATCTTCCTTCATCTTCAAATTCTCAAATTTGGTAGTGAGCATCTGAAGTCTTGACATCTTCACCTTGGATGTCCCCTCATGAGTAGTTTTGAGAGTGTCCCAAACATCCTTGGCCAGCTCACATTGATGAACTAGTCTGAAGATATTTCTGTCAATTCCATTGAATAAGGCATTCAATGCTTTGGAGTTCCCCAGTGCTAACTCCTCTTCCTCTTTGCTCCACTCTTCCTCAGGTTTCAAGACAGAAGTCCCATCTTTTTCAAGCTTGGTGGGATGTTTCCAACCTTTGTCAGCAGCTCTCCAAGCTTTAATATCCAGTGACCTCAAAAAGGCAACTATACGAGGTTTCCAGTAATCATAATTAGATCCATCCAAGATAGGTGGTCTACCTCCAAATCCTCCTTCCTTATCCATTACGCGAAACTATTATCCCTAGATCTCACCGGTGGTGCCTGCCTGATGCCAATTGAAATTCTGGCAGCAGATACGTGATGTCACGAGAATGTTATGACACGATTCGACACTCTAACAATACACACAATAAATTCAAAGCGAAGAACACAATAAATTGTTTACCCGCTGTGTAACTACACCTACATCCGGGGCTACCAAGCCGGGAGGAAATTCACTATTAGTAGAATTAATTCAGGAATAAACCAACCAGTTTATCTCCTTCACTTAAAACCTACCCAATGCAACTTCAATCTAAGTCCTACTTAGACCTGAGTTCCTACT
>CM038795.1:30815547-30875149 GCA_021764765.1 Vicia sativa | reverse complement strand
TACTAGTTAAAATGATTTTAGATCAATATCGTAACTTTTTAATATAAACAAGGACACACTAGTTTTTTAGATATAAAAAAAGTAAAACTGTCAGCCTTATAAATTAGGAGCATTTCAATTAAATAAACAATAACCTGTTTGACTTAGGGTTGCGATGTTCTATCATAAAACTTTTAATAATATGGCATTACGTGTACAATAATGGAATTAATAAAATACCATCTGTTATTGAATCGCATGTAAATGGCTTGAATATGTTTTCGTTATTTTATTTAATTAATAAAATTATCTTATTTACATTTGACTCATATGTATTGTATTTCAAATTTTTTATTGAAAAATCCATATAATAATTTATAATTGATACAAGGGGTCATTGTCCAAAATCATTAGTGTCACGTATGTACGTATTCAATTGACAAATTTGAATAAATTTTTATAAAACAAATTACTTAAAAATGACTAATTTCAACAAAAAAATAAATAATTGAAACTTGTGTTGTGGGAGTTAGGCTGGCATCACATGGAAATGGAACAAAAGACTTAAAGAATTGTGGGCAGAAAACAACTCTTTTATGACTATCAAAAATCAAAATAATTAAGGAAGATGTTTATCGTTCTCATAAATTTCATGTAATTAATTATCCTCCTTATTTTAAAGTTTGATTGACAAATCATATTTTAAGTTTATAAAATATAGTTTATATAAAGTTTATAAATTTATATATTTTAAATAACTATTTTTTACAAGTTTATATCATGTTTGTTTTGATTTCTAGCTTTTTAATAAGATAACTAAAATAGTTTATAATTTTATTATTCTTTAATTTCATCTTTATTATTATAATTGAAAATAAATTAAAAATACTATTTTTAAAATTATTTTACAATAATAGTTCAACCGTTAACTTTATCAAACATTTAAAATTCAATCAAATAATTTATACACTATTAATTATCAATTAGCTTATAAGTTATCACTTATAAATTCAAATATTAAAAATAATAGTTTATATAATATTTACTATATTTTATTAGTATTTGATGCACTTTTAGTAAAGAACTAAAAGGATGAGTGGAAAATGAATAGTAATTGAAATAAAGTACGTGGTTTGTATAATAAGTAACTAATGTAATAAATTTTAACTATTTTGTATTTGGACTTAGGTTAATTAACTTGAATTGTATTTTCAATGTCCTTATATAATTCAAGTTACAAACACATCGCTAAACATAATTGATCTGAATTATTCATATTTTCTTTCTTAAAGTTATGAATTTGTCGATCTTGATCTTTTGGTGAAAATGTCGATCGATTGTGTTTCCTTAGCGATATCTTACTGAGTTCATCTTAATTTACCTTATAATAAGTGAAATCTAGCTTTGATATGCTTACTCGTTCCATGCGGTGTATTCTTTGCAAGTTTATGACTAACTTGTTGTTGATCTGCCGACAGGAGGTTTCTTAAGCCGGCGTCCGTCTCTTTAACCACGGTCGGTCAATTGCTGACATACGACACGTAATCTTGCTATATATAGCCTTACTAGATGATAATGCCACTACCATGTTGTTTTCTAAAACTGCATGGTGATCTGAGGTACAAAGACTTGGAAGAAATGTCATTTGTTTCTTCCATCTTCCTTATCTACTACAGATTAACATCTTGATATGAAGTAATCGTAGCTTCTACGCTTTCAAAATCTAAATGGAAATAGAAATCTGAATTTATCGATCCTTTTAGGTATCTTAAGATTCTTAAATACGACCATCATATGTGACAACTCTTGGTTCACTCAGTATTTGCTCGTCCATCCATTTGAGGAAACCTATATCCATTATGTTATTGCATGCATACCTCGAAAGATGATCCTACTTTTTTAACAAGTTACATCGACTTTGTCCTTCTCATGTTTCTCCGATTTCAAAGTTGGTTCTCTGGTGAAGATCTTGAAAATTTAAATCATCATTATGAATCTCTTGAGTATCTCTGACATACTTCCTTTGATGTAGACAGTCGTTGCTTAGTAATTTAAAATTCCATGCCTAGGAAATATGACAAGTTTCCCAAATTCGACATTTCAAATTCTCTTATCACATCTTTGAACTTGACAAGTTCTTACGTCTATTTCTAGTTACCAATAAGTTAATGACATATAAGTAAATAATGTTTATGCCTTGTCTTTATGACACTTGCATAGACACCATATTGATTTACATTTGATGAATCCTAATTCGGTTATGAATAAATATTTTTGTTCCATGCCACAGGTTACTATTTGAGACCATAGAAGCTTTATATTCGTATATTTTTCGTGCTTCATACATTTCTGAAACTCGGAGAAGATACATTATATTGCTTTAAAGTCTCAAAGCTTACAAAGAAGATAAGTGAAGTAACATATTATATTGCTTTATATTGCAGCTTGCGAATCTTCATGATGTTTCATATGTCTCGATTGAGAAGATACATTTGGATATATAGCATGTGATGCAAATGGATGATGTATAGGTGGGAGATAAGGTGATAGTTGACGCATCATCCATGTAGATAGAGGATCGAGAAGTTAAGCAGGTTACGGGATAAAGAGAATTCCTTGGTGAAGGTAGTGTAAGAGGTAGGTGGAAGTATGACTTGGGAGCATGAGGATCGAATGAGAGAGTCATATCTTACTATGTTTTCCTCGAGGTAATTTTGAGTTAAACATTCTATAAGTGAGGAGAGTTGTAACATCAATTTATTGATTAAATGTTTTTAATTATTATTTAACTTTTAAATTACGTATTTTGTGTGATTTTTATTATTGGGATATAATAATGGGAGTGAGATAATTAAATTATTTAAATAATAGTTTATATAGTTTATTAATGAAATAAATGTGATAAATAGAATAATATGATGAATTGAGATATAGAGGGCAAAATGGAAATTGGAAGAATGATGAAGACATAATAGAGAGTTAAAGGAGTAAGTGAGGGTATAAGTGGAAAATCATATAAAGGTTATTCATAAAGGGCAAAGTAGACATGAGTTAGGTCATGAAAATTGAGAATAAATAAGAGTTCTAGGGCAAGAAGGATTGAGAAGAACCATCCATCCATTAAACTTGAGAATCAAAGCTACTATGAATAACAAGGTAATGGTGTGTAATGGTTTCGATTTTGAATGATGTGAGGTAAGGGTAGAACCATTACTTTGATCATTGTGTGGATTTTGATAATTTTATGATGATGAATTGCTGCGTGGCTTATTGTTGATGAATTATTATGTGTTGACCTTTGATGATTTATGCTTATGATGATGAATTGTGTTTGTAATCCTTGATTCCACAAGATGATTATTTATGTGTTGATAATGATAAATTTATGTGTTGACAATGATGAGTTGATGGTAGTTGATAAAATGATGTTATTGTTATGTTGTTAATCCAAGTCTACAACATTATAAGTGATTATTAGGATGTTAAGATAGCAAAAAATTGTGCATGTGATGATATAATTTATTAGCTTAGGTTCTATCAAGATAAATTCTACAAGCTTAAATACAAAGTACATATGACATGAAACTTGCATGCGCCGACACATGCACCCATATTTTGCCCAAAATGTTATTTTCACACGATTTGATCATAACTTTTAATCGTATATCAAACAATGAATCGTTTGAGCGTTGGAAAGCTAATAAAATAAAATAAAATATAACATGATATAGATATGTGAGTTGTTTACCTATTATTTATATATATAATATGTTTTGAAGTCAATTATGGATATGTTTTATTAATGAATTATTGTACTCTTGTGCTAATGTTGTACCATGATGATTTATTATTTATGATGATGAAACTTAACATTGTTGTTATGGTGATTAATTACTAGTGTTATTATTGTATATGTTGTAAATGATGGTAACCTTGTTGTGGAATTTAATAATGTTTCATTAGATGCCTCGTTTCCTATGGTGGTGGTTAAGTGCAAATTAATTATGATGTTTATGTTGTGTGCCTCATTTCCTATGGTTGTGGTTAAAGTGCAATTATAATGATTGAAATTAATTATATTGAGATAATTTATTATGATGTTGATGTTGCATATTTTGAGTTCATACATCCATGATGCGAAACTTCAATTCTAAACTATGGCGTGGCCTCGTTTCTTATGGCGGTGGTTTGAGTGCAAGTAGCTAGAATTCCTTGTTCAAGGATTTTAGTGAGCGTTACTATCGTTGCGTAGTAATGATTTGCTAGCTCTGGTTGAAGCGAACCAAGATCTATGGTGGCGGATCTTGATCCTATGATGGTGATTCGGGGGCAAAATGAACCTATGTGTTCATATTTGGTACACATACATTATATCGATTATCGTTGCATTAATATTTTATGTGGCATTTATGAGTTTCATTTTGAAGTAATGGTGATATTATTGGTGATTGTTGTATGCTATTTGTGAAGAATAACCGTTGTGAATTGTTTTATGAGTAATGGAGGTGTGCGTACAAATGATATTGATGTTGAATTATAGACTATGTTTGTTGAAGTTTACTTTCTCTTATATTATTTATTATTTATTATGATTACTCACCCATTCTGTTTGAATGTTGCCTCCACATGGATAGCAAATACTCGAGTAGATTTTAGGAAGTAAGTGGAAGCTAGTTGTTGAAGCTCGTTTGAGTTTATGCGTTTAATGTAGTGGATGTTGTGTTATGATCATGTAACTGAGTTGGGTTTGACACATGTTTTCCTTAATTGAATTCGTCGTTTACTTTTGAAGTATTTTATGATTAATGTTGAGTTTTTCTAAAATGTGATGTTAAAGTACTCATTTTATTGATGTCGAATTTAAAAGGTGAATGGTTGAGTTCTTTATGATGGTGAAATCCACGTTTCTAAAATAAATTTTTAGGAAATATCCGTGTCATGAAATATTTTGTTTGAAATATAATAAAGTTTTACGTAACTGGTGTTCTGAAGCAAGATTAAATGTGACGTTTTATGAAGTGTGACACCATTTTGGTGAATATTTATTTAAAATAAATAGTTATTTCATGGGGTTTTAGATGGGTGTTAAAAATATAGGTATTACGTACAAAATTCTTCAAACATCTTTGGTGTATATTAGCCATAATTATTTGTTTACGGACACTTGATCTTATTTTGACACGGTTTTCGATAAGTATTTTAAATCTCTTAAATATTGCAAAACTTCATCTTTGTGCTTGATCACATATCTAAAGCTTTCGACTATACTCATCAACAAACAAAACAAATGGCATGCTCCTCTAATATACCACATACATATGAATGTACAACCAGTATGCATGAGGGATCTCATTGACATGGTCAAAACAAAATATTTTATGAGTTGCTTCCATACTAAGAAACCTTCACATAGTTTATCGAGCATCACAAAGATTGGTATACTAGTTACCATATATTGAGTAATCAATTGATTGAGTGACCTAAAATTTAGATGTCTAAATCTCAAATGCCACTACAATTATTCTTGTGGTCGACAACTTTTTAGGCATTGTACCTCGGTCGAAATGTCTATTATCAGACATATAGGATTTTAAGACCATATTATTGATGTCAAATAGTTCCAAATCTTCATCTTTCATAACCAGAGAAACCTTTTGACTAGTTGTCGGTACATAAAATACATCTTTGATCATAGCCTTTTGCTAATTTCTCATTTAAATAACTATGTTGCAAGTACCATCTATTTCAACGGTTATTATCTACAAGTTCGACCTTACTATTCTTTGACTTGTGAAATCGTTGTAACACTTTTCTACGGTCATATTATTCGAGCAACATGTGTCAAAACGGATCTTGGTGTCAACATGCTCCTCTCATTTGCACCCATAACCACCATATATTCAAAATCGAATCTTAGCATGCAAGATTTGCTCATTCATCCTTACCTTTTGTCACTCCATTGTCTTTCTTGTACCTATAATTCTTGGCAGTTTGCTTTACAGTTATAGCATTACACACCTTTCTCGGCTTTACGATGTGAGATTCCTTTTCCTTTTTTTTTGAGGATCTAAAAGCCACATCACCTTTATGCTTTCGAGATTCACAAAACTTATTGGTATAAGTCTTATCTCCTTTGCCTTTGAGCTTGTTGGACCATCATGCTTTTCCATGTCTGTGTGTAATGCTTGTCTTGAATGTTGGACCCTTTTCTCTCAGCGATATGTTCGTACCTCGATAAACCAACCAAATCTCAAGTTTCATGGTTTCAGATTGTTGGATTCTTGAATAACTACGATAAAGTGATCAAAGTGAGAGGTTAACGTCAATTACCTTTTCAACTATCATTTTATCTATTAGGACTTCACCACGACCTTTCATGACGAATATGGTTATGCAACTTTGTGACATAGCTTGCGATGACCTTTATGGGTGTTGTTACTTTAGGCGGATGATTCTAGTGTGCGATTGTGTTTGCGAGGCTTAGTCGACTTGATATTATTCCTCGATATGATTGCCTTTATATCACTTTTGGGCATTGGTTGAGAAAGTTGTGAGGTAGAATGTCACAAATGTTGCTCAGCCTCTACGAAGGTTCATACATTTATAGGAGCTAATATATGAAATAGGAGTTTTGGATATAAGGGCGATAGCCACACCTATAATGGCTAAATTAGCTATGTTAATGACAATAAATTCAACCATATAGTTCAAACTTTAAAAATTAAGATTAGATGAATCTTGAATAACTTTTCATTTTCACTAGAACTTTGGTCATCCCAATTAGAAAAGATGATGTGGAATTTAAGATATTGTACTAAAACAAAAAGTCACCACAATCTTTCCAATTATAAACTATATTGTTTTATTTTCTAATTAAAAAAATAAAATCAAACCCACCTGCGGATCCATGTCACGACAATTGGACACAAAAAAAACCAAGTCACAACTATTTCTAATTTTACAAGCAAACCAAAATGGAAATTATTTCCACTTACTCATTGTCACAAAATTTAGCTTCACCTTTATTATTTATTCCTCCGTCTCAAAATAAAAGTTGTTTAAAGTTGTTACAGAATAAGTAAAATAATGATTGAATAAATAAAATAGTATTTTACAAAATTACTCTTAATTATTAGTGGTTATTATATATTTTATTATTTTGAAAAGAGTGTAGATAAAAAATAAAATTGGTAAAAATTGTATTGAAAAGTAAAATGATAATTATTTTAGACAAATTTTATAGATTAAAGACATTTATTTTTGAGACAGAAAATATTATTTTTCAAAGAAAAGAAATAAAGTTATAAAACAAAATCTGGGGATATATATATAATATATAAATGAAAGAAAATATAAATATATAATATATATATATATATATATATATATATATATATATATATATATATATATATATATATATATATATATATATATATATATATATATATATATATATATATATATATATATATATATATATATATATATATATATATATATATATATATATATATATATATATATATTCTAACAGAATGTAACAAATATATATTAATATATATAACAGAATGACAAAATAAAAGTTGTAACAGAAGAAAGAAGAAAAGGAGGAGAAAGAGGTTGATGGTGGTTGTAGCTGGCGGAGGAGAAACAGAAACGGAAGAACCCTAATCTATCTGTCTCTGTTCAGAAAGTAAAATGAGCGGTCAATTAACAAGGAGGCACAGTGGGACCCACAAAAGCCTCCTTCCATGTCGAAAAGATCGAAAATGGAACCGGCAGCGAACCTTCCAGCAAACCTTCTTCTCCTCCTTCCTACGAGTAACTTCTCTTTCTCACTTTCTTCATTTCAATCTTCTTCAATTTATTATCATCATCATCGTTGTTACCAGATTTAGTTTTGATTTTTTTTTTTAATTTTGATTTTGTTAATTCGTTTTATTCAATTGAATTTTGATGAATTGTTTGTTGATTAAAGCCCTAGTTAATTGTGGTTGTTGTTAATGGAATGATTTAGGTCTGATGGAGGAGAAAGGACGGTTAAGAAGCTTAGGTTATCAAAGCCCTCACTATATCTGAGGGACATCAGTTTCAGATGCATGTCGTGAATGGCAGCGCCGCAGCGTTGATGCTGTTTTGTTGACTGATTCTAATGCTTTGTTATCGGGGATCATGACTGACAAGGTTTGTGAATTTTCTGTGTGAATGTGTGTGTGAATTGAGTGAGTGAAGTGCATGGCGTAGTATGATTTAATGTTTAATGTGTAATGCAAGGATGTGTGTCTTATGTTTAGGATATTGCTACTAGAGTTATTGCGAGGTTTGCGACCGGACCAAACAATGGTGTCGAAAGTCATGACTCGGAATCCTTTGTTTGTGACATCAGATACAAGACCATTGAAGCTCTTCAAAAGATGGTCCAAGGTTAGCTCCTTCCGAGTTATTATTCGACTTTGTGTGTGTAACTGTAAATCAAATTAGGATGTTTTATGTTGTATATTAATGTTGTCACGAATTTTAGGTATTATTGTGCTTGGATGATGCAATCATAAGTTTATAACTGTTTTTTTTTGCCAATCCCAATTAATTTAATACATTTTGTGCAGATATTTTTTTATTATGACTTATATCATGTAAAATATTTTAAATATATACTATTATGTTTTCATTTTAGTAGGATCTTACGATTTTGTTGCCATCTTATGTTTTGTGAATTTGTTACCCTCTCGATCTTACAAAGAAAATTGGGTAGGATCTTGATCTTATAGCGATTTTATATTTTACGATTTTGCTATTTTCTTCCGATCTTATGTAAGATCTCAATCTTGATCACATCTGTTTTTTTTGCCACTCCCAGTTAATTGAATACATTTTGTGTAGCTTTTTTGTTATGACTCATTGAGTCTCTTATAAGTACTCCATCCGTTTCAAAATGACTCTAGTTTAAGTTTTTTGCACACATATTAAGTAATGCAATAATATTGTCATAAGATATTACACTTTTACTAATTAACCTTATTAACGTGCGTACAAAGTAATAATTAAAAGACACAATTGGAAAAATAACAATCATTTCTACATTGAAAAGCGAGAAAGATATTCATTTTGAGACAAATTTTATTTGCTAAAACGACACTATACAAGAGATGAATAAGAGTGATTAGAGAGATATGAAAGACAATATACAAGATATATATGAGAGAGAGAGGAGAGAGGGTGCTGAAAAAGAAAAATATTAGATACAGAGAGAGGAAAGAGGGAGGAGAGAGAGACAAAGAGATGGACAAAGAGAATTGAAAGAGAGGAGAGAGGAGAGGGGAAAAGAGATAGAGGAAAGGAAGGGACAAATGAGAGAGATAGAGACATAATAGAGAGTGAGGGGGAGGAGAGGAAAGATCAGGAGAGATGGAGAGAGAAAAGAGATATAGAAGGGTAGAGAGAGATGAGATGAAAGATAACTTTTGTTGAGTAGAAAATAAAAAGTATTTTGTATTTTAGATAGCTTGTAGTTGGGACTGAAAATTGTCCCATGGTTTAGTGAGGAATACCAATTTCTGTTTTGTCCACTCCATGCCCCTTGTAAACTTGTTATTTCCATTTCCATAACGAGTTTATGAATCAAGAGTACAATAAATGTTGTTTTGTTCAGTACCTCATTTTTTAGCAAATCAGACATGCCCTATAGCATTTTTGATATACTACTTCAAATAGCTTATAGCTTAAAGTTTATAATTTTTCTCTCAATTTTATCTTTGTTATCTTAGTTGGAAAAGTTAACTATTCACTGAGCTTATTTTCTTCCCACCATTTTATATTTATACGCGTGCCCAACCACTAATTTTACCAAACACTACAAAATTCAATTAACTAGCCTATCTGCCGTCAGTTATCCGTTATAAGTTCATTGATATAAGCTAATTTATCAGTTACTCACTATTTTTTTTTATATCAAATAGAGCATAACATGATTCTTTAAGTGCGGTATAATTTGATTATTTCTTGTTAAACTGCTAGGTAAATTCAGGCACCTGCCCGTTGTGGAAAATGGTGAAGTCATTGCCATACTGGATATTACCAAATGTCTTTATGATGCCATATCTAGAATGGAGAAGGCTGCCGAGCAGAGTGCTATTGCTGCTGCAGTTGAAGGTGCGGAATGCAGCAGATAGCAATGGATCTGGTTAGTTATTAAAAATATTCTCATGCACTTCTTACAGTATTCAACTGCCAACTGTATTAGAAATTGCATCCATATACAGACATGTGTTTTTAATGTTATTATACAGTAGATATCCCAGTTGAATTCTGAAGCATATATATTTTAATATATGAAACCTATCATCTAGTATACTCTTAAGTTGATTTGACTGTTTCTACAATAAAAAATTTAAGCTTTATTTATCTTGCTGCTGAAATTAGATACAAATGAGCTGGTAGTAAATAGAAAAAGATCGGTTGAGGAGAATTACAACTGTGCACTTTATTTCTCCTTTCTAGTTTATATCTTTTTAATCAAAAGTGTTTGAAGAGTGGATACCGTGTAAATCCTCTACTAACTTAACTAATAACTTGTGCACTTAGTTACTCCCTAAGTTTGGTATTATTTTCTCTGGACATACATCCATTGTGATTTGTGATTCTATCAAAAAGTTCTTAATTTATATTCTTGCTTTGACGACTTGAAGTTTTTATCTAATGGGCTGGTAAGGTTTTATCTGTGAATAGTAAGCTGAGTAGATAGATGTTTTTGTAGTTGTGAGATTTAAGGTAAAATATGAGAGAAAAATATTATTTACTTATACGAAAGACTCAATCCTAAATTAAAAACAAATCATGATAAAAATAACTAGTATAAAATCTGATACTCCCTCCGTTTTTTATACTAAAATCTGATACTCCCTCCGTTTTTTATTATAAGTTGTTTTGGAAAAAAAATTATGCCGTGATATAAATCGTTCTATAATTTCAATGTAGAATTAATTTTTCTCTTCCTATAATGCCTTTAGTTTCTCTTTTTTTTTCTTTCTATTTTTTTTATATTTCAATCAATATTGTATTAGTTAAATTTTTTAGAGAAAAAGTCTCTTTCACGTTTAAACTGTGAAATTTTCAAAAATTTCTCTCTAAAATGTGTAACTCCCATTTAAAACTCTATTTTTTTTTTCTCTTCAACTTGAATCTGAATCTTTTCAGGATTTATATATTATGTAACTTTTTAGTTCCTCTCTCATAAAAAAATCTTCAAATTTCTGATAATGGAAAATCCTAAAGACTCAACAATAGAATTTGATTCTGATATCTTTATCGATAATAAAGATGATGAAGACTCAATATTGATGAAGACTTAATATTGGCGAAGACTCAGTGGTTAGAGATAGTTGAAGATTTCATAGATGAACAAGATGATGAAGATTCTATGGATTTAAATATCCTTCATGGTAATGAGGTGATAGATTTAAACAAATTTTGGATGAGGAAGATGAAACTCTAGAGGAAGTAGATTGCAAGGAAGAATGGAAGAAGTTACACAAGATTTATCTTTCAAAATTTTATTAAAATTAAATAAAATACATGTTTCTATCATGTTATAGTTATTTTGGATTTGAAATGATTATTTTAATTTGAAGAGATATGAAATGATTAATATATCCGTAAGTCTGTTTTAACACCCCACCAACCATATCTAAATATTCATAACGAAGCTGTTTTTACAACACCCCACCAACCATATCTAAATATTTAGTAACATCTACACCAATTGGATATCACATTTTAACTTTGTTTGGCAATTGACTTCTAGCCTCAATATTTTTTATATTTGGAATTTTATAGTTGTGGAATCTCTTTTATATTTGGAATTTTATAGTTGGGATCTCTTGTTTACTTTCTTGTTTTCATAAGTGTTAAAAATATATGATTTGATTTGACAATTTCAAATTTTGAAACGACTTCTATTGCACTTCAATTGCACTCACAAGTTCATCAATAAAATTAGGAGATCCTCTATGTTGTAAGACTTGTATTGATATGAAAAAAGCACGATCTAAAATATTAAACCACGATCTAAAAGTCAGGTGAATTTGGAGGTTGACACATTAATAGAATGTCAAGTCCATCTCGAGAGGTTTGCTAGACAAAATTCTTCATCTTTACGATTAAGATTTGTTCTTGGGTATCTTGTTGAATTTTGTTTCAAGTGTACATGCGTTTCAAGTGTACATGCAGGTCTATTTACACTAGATCTTCTAGCTGGCGTGACAAAAGGAAATACACGATTAATTGGTGTATTTTCTTGTCAAATCGATGTAAATACATATGCCGGTACATTTTATGAGACCATTTTATGAGAACATTTTGCTTGAAAGTGTTATCCGCGCCATTAAAGAAAAATGGCCAAGAGAAGAAATTGGTCATCCGATATTCATTGAACAAAATATCTTAATTGTGAAATGAAGATTTTTGTCTAGCACCTCTCAAGATGGAATTGACATTCTATTAATGTGCCAACCTTCAAATTCACTTGATTTAAATGTTTTAGATCTTGACTTTTCGTTCAATACAAGTGAGAATCTCTAATTTTATTGATAAACTTGTGATCACGAGAAGTCGTTTCAAGAATTTGAAATTAACAAATCAAATCATATATTTTAACATGGTTTCCGAAAGATAGAAATCAATTACCAACACGGTTAAAATGTGATATCATATCCAATTGGTGCGAGATGTTATGAGATATTTAGATATTGTTGGTGATGATTAACCATTTGTAATGGTGTATTTGTAATGATTTGTTGTTAAACAAACAAATAAATGATTTAATAAATAAAATGTTAAGTTCATTCCTTATAAAATTGCTCTATTTGTAAATTGTTACCCTCATTCCTTTTAAAATTACAGTAAATAAAAATTTAAATCAAAATAATCATTTTAAATCTCTTCAAATTAAAATAATCATTTTAAATCCAAGATAATTATAACATGATAGAAACACATATTTTATTTAATTTAATAAAATTTTGAAAGATATATCTTGCGTAACTTGTTTAATTCTTCTTTGCTCTGTTTTCTCTTGATTTTATCTTCCTCATCTAAAATTTGTTTAAATCTATCAACCCATTACCCGGAAAGATATTTAAATCCATAGCATCTTGTTCATTCATGGAATCTTCAACTATATCTAAATTAACGTCTTGTACTAACCATATCACGTCTTGTACTAACCATATCACGTCTTGTATATCAGAATCAAAAGAATCTTCTACTAAGAGTTAAATTTGACTAATGCATTTGAATAGAACTATGAAAATGTCACTGTGCATTGGAATACAACATTAATTGCAAAAAATGCAATATAAAAATGGTAGAAAAAAAGAGAGATTAAGGGCATTTTAGGAAGAGAAAAATTAATTCTACATTAAAATTATAGAACGACTTATATTTCGGCACAATTTTATTTCCATAACGACTTATAATAAAAAAACAGAGGAAGTATACTCTAAATTAATATAGAAGATATTATAAAGCATTTTGTAATATGGTATCACTACCCTTCAGCTGAAGCTTTGTAAGGTTATTCGAATATATCTTTTAAAAGTGTATTGACAACAATCTATATCTTGCCTTCAATCTTTTTCTAGCCTCACCACTGCAATGGCTTCAAATTAACATTAACCCCAATTTGATTACGAACAAATGCCAAAATAGACAAATGAAGCAACTACTCAAAGCTTAACTACTTAATAGAAGCTAACATTCTTTGCAATAAGTAAAACCAAAATGACAATGGTATTAGGTCAGTGCTCACTTCGGCTTCTGAAGCCTTAATAGAAATGTGTCGCCGGATCACCCAAAACCATAACGACATTGGGTCAGGGTTCACTCTGGCAGCTGAAGCCCAAACTTGAAGGTGTCAGTGTCACAACTTCAAACAAAAGAAGCTGTTAAGCCAGTGCTCGCTGGGCCCTTAACCTGGAAGTGTCACAACTTCAAAACAAACTTAAACAATATTAAGTCCGTGCTCAATCCGACAACTGAAACTCTAATTGAAAAGGATTATGGTAGCACAACTTCAATCAAAACAAAATATGCAGTGTTTTTTTTACCACGGAGGAAAATACGTAAGGCACACAAAACAGAAAGATGTGTAAACTAACCAAAGATGTTCATGAACAGTGGCAAATGCTGAACAACCCAAGAACACAAACAACACCAATTAAATCACCAGAGCACCAGACAACAAGCCACCAAAAACCTAAAAGAACAGTAGCAAAATAAAATACCTGAAGCATGTTCATAGAAACTAGCAAAGGTTCAACTACCTATAATACTGAATAATAAGTTCTCTAGATGGTTGTCCAAGCAAGACATTTGGCAAGCTATTTTTTATCCATCAATAAAATCTTGACATCTTGAGATTTACTATCAAGACTATCAACAACTTAACAAGAACACCACTCTCATTCAGTCCAAGCAAAGGCAACATAAATAATAGCTAGAAAAGACACAGTGTTGAGCCCAAACACCAAAATAGGGAGTTTCTTCTAAAAGTCAGACCCACTAGGTGAATGGTCCCTAACAAAACAGAATGGTTAGGCAGGCGAATGGGACTAAGGCAGAGCAGGAAAGAATTCAGAGTCAATCACCTGAAAAATCACGACGGAAGACCGATGGGCGTGCTCTCACATGGGAACCTTGAGCACGTGGATCTGTTTTTGAGTTGAAAATTTAGGGATTGCACATATAGGAAGATTCAAAACACATTAGAGGTATGGGAAAGCGTCAAAATGAAAAAGAGTGAACTATTATTATCTATGAAGCACAAACTCCGACACGGACACGGACACTTCGACATCGATATGTTAAAAATTTAGGACACCGACACCGCTATATATGTCATAGTATTTGAGTTTCATTTATTCATCTAATATGTTGGTATAACGGTGGGTTGAAAATAGATTTGATTTCTTTTATTTGTCCTCCTGTAAATTGTCAACTTCTCTATCCTTGCTTTATCAATTTTAGAAGTGCTGTATGTTTTCCTTATTTCTCCTTCATATTCTAATGATGTTCTGTTTCAATTGTTCCTATCTTTATCAGCTCAAATGCTTTGTTAGAAACATTGAGAGAGCGGATATTCAAGCCTTCCTTGTCAACTCTAATCAGCGAAAATACAAAGTAATTTCCGCATTGTATTTTGTTATGTATGTATGTATTGCCACATGATGCTTAAACAGTCAGGTATAATTGTTTTACAAAGTTCTGTAGCTTTATGATTCTAGGGTTGCTATCGCATCAGCAGCAGATCCCGTATATGTAGCTGCAAAAAAAATGCAGGTGTTGCGTGTTAATTCAGCTGTTATAGTTTCATTGTCAGGATCCAAGATTCAGGGGATACTCACGTAAGATCATTTTCAAAGGCTTTACTCTTATATTTGAATTCTCATTTTATGGTATGACCTAAATGATTGTATGTTTTCTTTGATAATTCCCTTTAATACTATCGGGACTAAGCTTTGATTCAATACAATGTTCTCTGGGATATTCCCATTCTATGAAGCACGGATACTTCAAAATTGTTGCCGAATTGTATCCGATACCTATCGATACGCTGATATGCTCCGATCATTAGCATGCGTGTCGAAAGAGTATTCAATTTTCTAATTTAAAACAAAAACTATGCGCGTAATATGTCACGTCTCCGATAAGTCAAGGATACAAATGGTTTATCTCATGACTGTTTATGTTCTTCAAACTTTCCTCACTTTAAATACTCTTCTCTCAGCTTTAATTACCTCAAGACTATTCATTTTTCTATGAATCAAATTTCCCCTCTTTAATTACTCCTTTGTAAACTTCAATTACTTCTCTTTCCTATGTAATTTGTGATATTTTTCATAATCCTTTTGCCGATCATCAAATTTTGAAAATTCAATTGATTATTGTTGGACAATGATTTAACTAGTGTATAATTTTAAGTTTTGTATATGTATCTAAACTGTATTGTATCCTATATTTTTCATGACCGACGATTAAGTATCGGATCGATCGTATCCGATACTTATAACGTGTCCGTGCTTCTTTGTTCCCATTTACTGAAATTAAATCCATAGATTCAGCACTCACTATCAAAAACAGATAATAGAGAATAAAACACTGTTGATTTTGAGGGCCTACTAGTTTCACTTCCGTACTCAAAGCCCCAAAACACTGTTGAATTTCAGGGCCTACTGGTTTCCCTTCCCTACTCAAAAGCCCCTAAAGCGGGACAACCGTTTTGAATTCACATCCACTTCATCCTAGGCTCATAGCCCTTGCCTCTTTCTTTAGTTCCCTCCTTACCTTATAATAAAACCCCTTCTAGATTTCCATCCCATCTTGCCAAGTGGATTGGTGGTTACATTGCCATTCAATGCTGAGCTCCTATCTTTTCCCTTACTTTCTGTGTGATCCAATTCAATGCAGGCACTCTATCTCCTCTTTCCTAATTTGCTCCTTTATCTCGTATGATATGCCTTAATACTCTATACATCTTTTATGCAGGTCAAAGGACATACTGGCTCAAAAGTTGACTCTGGTCGAAAAGGTTAATATTTTATTTTGATTTAAACATGTCATTGGTCTTTGCAAATATACCTTTTTTCGTCTCTAATTTTTTCTTTGGTTTAGGTCCTTGCAAATATTTTTATTTTGCTTTTGGTCATTGTTATAATAGTCCTTGCAAAATTGATTTATATTAGATTTAGGACTAAAATCAAATATTCTTCATATTGCAGGAATCAGTTTCAATATAAACTAATTTTGCAAAACTAAATCAAAGAACAATGACCCAAAACAAAATTAAAATATTTGCAAGGATCCAAAAAAAAAAAACTACAAGGACTAAAATCAAAAGGTGGTATATTTGGATCAATTAACTATATAAGTAAGTGGAAAGAGGTTGTTTATTGTGAGACACTATTTCTTCTGTCGCCTTGTTTTTGCTCGATATTGAGAACTGGTTTGATTTTCTTGGTTCTTCCCTTTCTCACTTAGGTAATGACTCCAAACCCAGATTGTGCAACACTAGATACAACAATACTTGATGCCCTGCATATGATGCACGATGGGAAATTTTACATCTTCCTGTGCTAGACAGGCGTGGCGTACTTTCCTAAATTTGCTGGCGGACTCGAAATTCTTACTTCTCACTGACTATTATTATTTCTGCAGATGGATATGTTGCTGCTTGCATTGACGTTTGCAGATAACTCATGCTGCAATTTCCTGGTAAACTTTAGTTTTGAGATACATACAAATTATAAGTAGCATTTTGTAGACAGGTTAGAATGGGATGAAGCATCCACAAGTGTTCTGTATTATGTACAGTGGATTTAAAAGTGTTTAATGGATCAGTCAGCTGTTTATATAACATTCCTCCTTCTGGCATCTTCATTTGCAATTCTTGTGGTGTTCACTTTTACGAAATTGAAGTCTATATTCTGTAGAAAGAGTCATGTACTATTTTCTGTCAACAGTTGATACAGATGCCAATTTCTGATTACTAAGATGTACCTCTTAGGTTGAGAGTAGCTCAGGAGCTGTTAATGATGTGGCAAATACAATTATGCAAAAATTTTGGGATTCAGCTCTTGCTCTAGAGCCACCGGAAGATTTTGATACTCATAGGTACACCGGTTGTACAAATATTTAAACATGATATCTTTTTTCTACTATTTGAATCTACGTTGTTTTATTGCAGTGATGTTTCTGGGCTCATGACATCGGATGGGGCAGATACCGTAAAGTATTCTCGGGTTTGGAAATTCATTTTCCTTTAAATTTGAGGATCTGAATGGTCGCATGCACCGATTCAACTGTGGTAACTATCTTGGGCAAAAAATTGGGAAGACTTGGTCTATATTTTGTTTGTTTTTGTCTTGTATGTTTGCCACAAACATCTTGTACATTGAGTCTGAACATGGGTTATATAATTTTATGCTTTTCTCTACCCACTTTGATTCTTATAAGAACTCAGTTATTTATGTTGCTGTTTTTGTAGGTACGAACATTTAGATGAGCTAGTATCAGCAGTCATGCAGAGAGTTGTTATCAATGACAGAGACCTCCCTCGATTGTGGTGTGTTTTATGCTAGTGCAAATTCTTCTGTCTTAAGAGTTACATGTCTTTATTTATTTATTTACATCAAATTTTCTCATTTTATAATGCGAGGACGATGAAGGTGATAGAATTTTTCTTGGAACCGATGACGATCTTGTTGCTGCTGTCAGCTATGCTAGATCTGCAGGAGTGAAGGTGAAGTTATCTTCTTCTAGCTTGTGTCCTTTGATGGTATTGGTCTCTATGAGATAATTAATTCACTTGGATTTGATCAATACATTCTCATGTAAAAAAATATTTTTGTATTTCAGGCTTTAAAGTTGCATTTGGATTCTGGAAATTCAGTCAAACCAACACCACAACCTGATAAAGCAACTAGACAAAAATCTAGTGTTTTGTCTGTCAAGTCCAGTATTTTAGCAGGGCTATTGTTATAACAAGCATTGGCGTATTAGTCTACTTAAAAGCGATCCAAGTAACAACGTTTCACGGTTTAAGTGGGGGAAAAACTATAATTGCTCTGTATGAATCCCAGAGCTCTTTGCATTTTAACTGCTCATTGCAAAGGAAATGCTGAATACTGAAATAGGAGAGCTTCTCTAATATTCAGTTTTATGTTTGGGGTTAATATTTATCCCCATGAGATGAGCCTAAGTGATTCGTTAAAATGGTAACTTATTATTTTTGGTCTCAAGTAATTGTCGTCAGTAATTCTTTCTCCTTAATCCTTCTAAGCAAGAATATATGTATAGATAATGTCTGGTTATATAACAATGAGAAATGCCGGGGTTCTGCATTTTTCATTGATTTCAAGTTACATCATTGCAATTAGCAAGTAAGCTTGAATATAAATGATTTAAATTTATCTAAATCTTACTTCTATCATTCATTTTGGTCTCTAGTCAAACGTGTTCCAATTTATGATTTTTTTTTGTGTTACTTTAATTTTAAAGTGTTAAAGATAGGTTCATATTGCAATAATGAAAGCGACGAGACGTTATCTAATAAACTGTAAGGCGCAAATGTTTGAGTAAATTATACACATAATATACAAGAATACAAAAATAATAGTAATGTAAATGTTTGAGTAATTATACATATAATATACAAGAATAAAAAAATTATTAGTAATAATTAGATTAAGACCCGCGCATGTGCGGGTGTACATTAAATTAATTTGATTGAAATTTAAATTGTATTAAAATATTTTTTGATAAAGATGATTAGATAATCATATTATAAAATTTAATTTTAAATTGTATTTATAAAATAATCAAATAAATTAAACATTAATATGTTAAATTTCATAAAGATAAATTCCTTCTATTATTTATCCGTATAGTTTTATATACATTAAATTTGTCCATTCTGAAAACATGTAATGCCATTGGGATAAATTTATTATAAATCGTTTGAGAATGTACATATAACATGTATGTGTTTCTTTGTATAGTTTTAAATACATTAAATTTTTCCATTCTGAAAACATGTAATGCCATTGGGATAAATTTATTATAAATCTTTTGAGAATGTACATATAACATGTATGTGATTCTTTGTAAGGGTTAGAGTATTCGTTATATCTTTTAAATATATCATTGCTTATAAAAAAAGGTATAAAATGAGATATTAATAATATCAATAACATAAATTTACAATTCAAAATTATATAGGAACCTATATGCCAAATATAAATATATAATAGAATTTGTAGAATAATAATAACAAATTAAAATAATTATAAATATAGGATTGATATTAAACAGAGTTATACTTGTACATTCATTATATATCAATTGATTTGTTTTTGAGTTCTTATTGAAAGAGACAAATTAATGTAAGTCTGTTGTATATAATTTTAAAAAATACATAATTCGAACAAATTAAGTTAAATCCATGCTCACAATAGATTTTAATATAAATATAAGTTATTAGTAAATAAATTAGAAAATTGGGTTGATAAAATAATAAGTCACAAATTAGCATTCATACTCATTACATTTAAACATAAATAAGTGTTATCAATTAAATTAGCACATACTCAATAAATTTAAACTTTAAAAAGAATTATCAAATATTTAGTCCGTAAAGAAATTAAAGAATTGGAGATGATAATTTAATGAGTACGGAATTAAAGCCGTTATAAATTGAAAGAGTCAATTGTATTATTTTTTTTAGCTTTTACAGATATATATCATTGGATCGAATAATTTGACTCGTACTACGGAGATACGTTCCGACTTACATAATAGACCAACTAATGAGGTTTGTGCTACAGAGCCATGTGCTCTAATAATAGTTGTTTCTCCTGATTCAAATCAGTCAATAAAAAATAATTAAATAGAAAGTTAAATTAGATAGAAAGCTATTAGAATAGTAAATAAATAAAAGTTGTATCAATATAAAAGAGAATTTATAAATATTATTTTAGACAACATTTTATGCAACAAACTAAGAACCTATACCAGTACAATGAAAAAATAAAGTACAACATAAATTGTTATTTGTAAGTTTCAAGAAACGTTGAAATCTAATAAAAATAGAGAGACGAACATCAATTAAGGCAAAATTTTGCTCTAGTTCTGCATCGAATCTTTGTAAGCCATACTGTAATCTAAACATCATCTTCGTTATGATTAAAGCCTTCTCCAGAGATACAACAATTACACCTCCAATCTACCAATATTTATTTGCTGGAGAGAAAGAGCTCAACGGCAGAACATATATTTTTCGACAAAACTTAAACTTTGTAGTGTTTGTTAATGATTTTTGTTAAGTGGTTGATTTTATCATATAAGGTATAGTTTTTATGGAGTGTAAGAAGATTGACATAATTGGAATGTGGAAAGAGTAGTGAAAAGAGCATGGCATTGAGATTTAGAGGTATGTGATTACATTATAATGAAAAATTAGTTTTGATGTATGTGTTTTAAATAGATGAAATCAAAGTAATTCATGAAGGTTAAGGTTGATAGATAAAAACGGTAAAATTAAATTTGTCGGTTTTGAAAATAAATATCGTAAAGGAAGATTTGTGTCATACATGAGGTGAAATATGAAATAAAAGGAGGATGGATTCTAAGTTGTGATACATGGGATATTTGTATGATGTGGAAGAAATTATATTACTTGACAAATAAAATATGAAGTGTCAACAATCTAGTTTGGAGGCTATTTTAATATATTATTATTATAAATAGATGTATAGGTAGGTTTCCACGGGCTATGTGTGCTACATGCGATGCTGAAGTATAAACTTCACTGTATGATTTATCAAATCCACGAGGTTATTCATAATGACCACTATCATATGTAAACGTCACTGGTCATCCACACCAAGCAAAGGTAGTGGAGGCGATAATTAAGGGTGAAAATAAATCAGATTAACTAATAGGGGCCTACGACTTAGTTTACACAGATCAAGATCAAATCATACTTTTTTTAAGTAGAAAAGGCCTAGGCTTTTTTATAAGCCTATTTAGTTAATTAGGTCGGTCCTCAGGCCATTAAAAAAATTCTTTCAAATCTATCAGACCGAGCTTTTTTAATAAATATGAATAAATATATTATATTTTGTATTGTATTTTGTACTTTACATTAAAATACAAACGTAAAGTTTAGTTATCTCGAAAAACTTGTGAAAATAAGTTGAAAAAATCTTATGAATAATGTCATAAGTTATTTTCATAAGTTCTTTCAAACAAATAATCTCACAAAACTTATGCTACTATGTCAAATCATATAAGTCAACGTAAACAAACATTTAGGGTATGTTTGATGCGAGGATGAGACAAGATAGGATATATGTATCATCCTATCTAGATCCTTTGTTTGATGACACGACATGATATGATAAGTTAATCCACGAAATTTATATTATCATGCTCACTTGTTCAAATTTTTATCCTGAATATGAGATGAGTTAGAATCCGATAGAATAAGATAAGAAAATAATATACTAATTTATCCTTATAAAATATATTTTAAAATAAAAAATTAAACATGATAAAATATAAATAAATATTGATTTAATATTAAATTAAAAATATTAATAAATAAATTTTAAAAAGTATGTATGATTTTTCCTGATAGGTAATTTTATAAATTTTTATAATATAAACAAATTAAAATCTAAAAAATTGAGTGTGAGTACAAAGGTCTACAAAGAGACTCAAACCCATTTATGAGTGTGAGTACAACTTTGCTACAAAGTATTTTGAATGATGTCAAAATTTTGAAAATGTGGCACGTTTGTAAAATGTAGAGTATCTCGATGTGTTGTGGCCCTCCTATGTATTATAGGTCTTAGGAATCATTAAAAAGTATTTTGAAATTGATCCACGTCATTGAAAAATAGTTTCTGCATAATTTTCTATTGCATGCGTAAACATACATTTTTTTTATTAACATACAACCCATTTTAACATACAGTAGCTTATGTAAGTCTCGAATTATGCATCATACAGGTTTACACACGAAACTTTATGAAATTACGAAATTTCTATTTTATGTGTCGACACATCGTATTTCAGTAGACACATTTACTATCGTTTTAAAGCCTGTAACTTCTGACTTGGTCATGTCGACACATGATAGTTCTTCAGTTCCACACATACATCCTAAACACAATGTATGTGTCGACACATACGCATTTGAGGTCGACACGTGCAACTTGATTTGGTCAAATTTTCAATTCTTTTTTGTTTCGAATTTGTCATTTTGCCCTAAGTGTTCCCGAACTATTAATACTCATTCATGCATCATTTACAACTTGATGATTCCATAAAATCAGCCTACATATGTTCTTCTTCTCCAACCTTCCAATCTATGCATACACACTAACATTACATTGTGATGATGTTCATTGGGTGCATCTAGACGAAGATTGGGATTTTCCAATTGAATTTTTGTTGAGATTTGTAGGGATCTTCATACGTAAAAACCATCAGATTTGTTCACCAACATCATTGGTTGATTTGGGGGTTTTTGTGAAAGATCATTTGAGAAGGAATCGTCAATTTGAACAACCTTGGTTTTTCAAATTTTGCAATGAATCTTGGAGTGCTTGAAATCTTTTCAAGGAAGTAGCAAGAATTGGGTGATAGAATCGACAATCTTGTGTTGATAGATTGCAATCGAATTTACTCGAGTGAAATTTCTTGGAGTGTTTAAAATCTTTGCAAGGATTCTTGAAGTGTTTGAAATCTTTGCAAGTAAGTAGCTTAAGCGACGAATAGGTTTCATCCATCGATGATTTGATCTTGCTTAAGATCAAAGAGATAAAGAGGTTACATCAACATCAATAAGAGAATTTTTATTGTTGTTATAAACTCTTCTTTTGTATTAAATAATTTTGCATATTAGAATTATCTTAATTCCATTGAAATAAAGCGCAGACGTACCCGCATGCAAGAAAGACAATGGGGAACTATATAGACAAATTCCTCGTGTCCTTTACTTTTCCGCTTTTACTTGCTTTGATTTTTCATCAATCAGTTTAACAAATAGCATTGTGCTAGCAATTAAATGTAATAATTTTTCGCTTTGAATCTGATTTTGAGTTAGGTGTGGATATAACTTATATTGATTTTTATTATAAGTGGTTTTGTATATCAACACCATACAAGGAAATATTCTAAAAATTCACTTGCACATCAAGTGTTTGATAAAACGATTAAATTAGTTTTTTGATTATTTGGCTTTGGAAATACTATTACAAAGTTATATTGTTCAAACAATAGATAAGTGGCTTATTGTATTAAGTTAATTAATCAAGCATGATCTAGCATTCCATAATAGATTACCAATTAATTGATTTGCATATCCGAGATTTCAATAATATCATTTAGAATACTTATCTTGAAAATTGCTTCCGTGTAAAACTCTTCCAAAACAATTTTAAATTCTAGATTTGTGTCTAGAATAATTTTGAAGTCAATTCACCCCTAGATATGCGCCGTCGTCTAACAATGAGGAAATTTCTTATCTATAAGACTTGAATCCACTTACGTGAAACACGAATCAATAATGCGTATATTCCAATCCCTAATTTACATAGGCATTACAAATGGGACATACACAAGTAGGAGTTATTACTGAATACATGATTGGTTCTCGATTCGTTCTTCAATAAATATACATAATATTTTCCATACAAGATAGTTCATTTCACAATTGGATCATCAATAACCATCCATGCCATCCAGAACTTTTTATAAATGGAACGATTCATCTCTCGCAATAACTCGCTCATGGATGCACACTGAGGCACCTCTTATATCCGAGCGTTGCAACCTAAGTTTTTTACCATAATGTAAGTTATCTTTCTAATTAATTCACCTACTTACAATCCTAGGTTTATCATCACTTATGATCATAAAATTTATTCAATTATTATACATTCAACACAAGCAAACAAATCATAATATAGTTCATAACTTACAATGGATAGTTTGTCAATAGAACTTTATAAACAAAAGTTCCTCACCAAATAGGACTCTATGAACAAAGGTTCCTCGCCAAATATCCAAATAATAATTGCAACACATATATGGTATCTCTTTACCAAAATATAGAGCAATAGACTAATTTTCCAATGTATCTGACATCATATTAATCCAAGCTTTGATTCCCATTTTATGGTGGGAACAGAGAAACAAAAATCTTCTCCAAACTGGGCACTCTCGCTTTAAGATATTCAACGAACCTCCAAACGAGCTCTCGCTCAATGATCCTCAAGGGATCCCCCCAGCGAGACTAAGTAGAAAAGCAAAAGTTGGAGAATTTCTCTCCCCCGCTTAGCAAGCTCAAGAGAGACATTCAAGCGAGGTATTCGCTTAGAGAGATCCCAACGAGGCTCCGACAAGTTGAAACATATTTCCATCTTCTTCCAAAATCAAATGTCTCACTGAGAGAGGATATCCGAATCAATTCTGAAATGGAAACTGATATGCTCGCCTAGCGAGCTCATCCCTCACCTAGTAAGAATGGCAGACTCAGCCAGTGAAAATAACAAACAAGGGAAAGGAAACAAGTATCATATAATCACATGCACCATCATATTGCATAAAAATACACCAAACATTATGGTTAAAAACAAATAGACATGCAATTAGAAAGACAATCATGGATTAACATCAATTTCATACATATCACGAGTTTTCCAAAAATCCTAATCCCCAAATCATGAACTTTCCCCCAAAGGCTAAATCTATCTACGAACCACCTTAGCTCAAGAAAATGATGAAATATTTGGGATGGTTAGTGATCCAAACTTTCTCTTTGTCTCTTTCAAGTGTGGAATGAAAGGATAAGAGAGTGGTAAAATAACTAGGGCATGGTTTTTGTCTCTAGTAATAAATTATTATTAACAATGTTACTAAAATATTACTCTTTTACTAATTAGCGAGGATCAAGTTAATTGAGTACGAATTGACCTCTACTAAATTCTTTAATTATTTTATTTGTCTCAATTGACAATAACTGGTAACTAATAGAACATTTAGAAACTCAATTGTTCCATTTGACAAAGATTAGAGTGTCTAAGAGGATATGAGACATTCCGTTTATATTTGATTAATTATATTTTAAGACTTACATTTGGATAATTTTATTTTTATTTAATTAAATTTTTTTATTTGCTAAAGTATAGAACTTAGGGATTGCCAGTTCGAATCTCCTCTGAACCCGTTTTGTTTTCATTTTATTTCACAAAAGTTTTGTTTTCATTTTGTTTCAGAAAAGCAGAATAATCATGTTTCATAAGGGGATGCTTTTGGAGAATTTTTCTTGCCACCCCCAAATTTATACTTGGCACCCCCCAAAGATATTTATTCCATTTTACCCTGAACTTTTACAAAGAGATTTCCGGACCAAATTTCCGAAAGAACATTTAAAAAATCCGGTATACCGGAAATCTGAAATTTTTTGGAAGTATATTTTAAAAATACGGTATACCAAACATTCGAAATTTCCGATGTTGACCAAATTTCCGTAAGAGTTTTCAAAAAATCCGACATACCAGATATAACTAAATATCCGGTATACCAGAAATTTCATATATATCCGAAATTTCCGGTATGTTTACTATCTTGTTTTTCCAACGGTTGAGATTTTGCCGACACTTTTGGAGGATCCAACAGACCGACACTTGTGTGGTCTAGAACGTATAACAATTTGTATAAATAGGGGTTCTAGGGTTATTAGGTAACACATCTCAACAACATGCCTCTTTCTCAATATTTGATTAAGGCAGAAGTGTATTACAACGACCGCAAATCTCCTGTTGAATTCAAGCTCCCAGATGGATATGACTCCTTTGCCGCCTTGAAGGAAACGTTGAACGATTTGCTGCCTGATTCCGAGAACAAAAAGGTGACAAAGATCGAGTTTCGGGAGGATTACATTGGTACAGATGGTTGGGTGAAATACAACCTAATCGAGCTAAATAATGATTAAGATGTGAAGGCCATGTGGAAATCATTTCGTCGTAGGATAACCAAAGGTCCGATCAAGCTGGACATGGAAATCCGAAGATCTGTTGACAACATAATGAAGTGTCTAAAGCGTCGAGATGAATTTGAATCCGGTAGTTCCGGGTTTTCATGTAATAGCATTTATTTTTGTTTGTCATCGATGTTTGTAAACTTATTCGAGTTTCTTATATGTGTTATTTTGTTTTCTTTATGTAATCGAAAGAAAAGGTACTAGCTAAAAATATTATGCAATAAAGTAATCTTTGTCACAACACATACATAATAATACAATAATATAAATAAAAATCTACATACGCCCTCCACGGGAAATATCAGTCAACCAAGCTAAACCATGATAAACCTCACATCAGGGTTCACCAACCCCATGATGTTATCTAATGTAACTGCGATGAGTTGTAGGCGGGTTATCTGGTTAATTATTTGGAGAAGGTGGTAATGGTGGTGGATCGAAAGAATCTCTGGTACCTGAAGGACCTGGGATGTTAGATGTTGGAGTCGGTGGTATGACCCGAGTGTGTGACATACTAAGGAACCAATCCAGGTATCCATCCTCGTCTGCCCGGGCTTCTGAACCCTGACGGCTACATCCATGATCTCACGGGGGAGGTGATGATGTGACTCTGAAACTAACGATCAATGCCACCATTTGGGGCATGTGGTACCGGCTGTGGGATGCCCTGGACATAACCATACTGACGTAGACACCGCTCAAACAAGTGTCTAGCCACATAGCCCTCCCATTTGACATGCCCTGAATATAAAGTAGATACCTCAAAAGGATGATGAGGGCGATGAGCCGTATACGATGTCCAGATGATATCGTCCAGGGTCAGAGCATCCAACCTCCTCCTTTACTCTATCACACCTCCGGGATGGGTCTTTTGGTCTTCCACCTCTTCGCACGTGGATCTGTATCCGCCACTCGCAGGATCTTCTGGTCATAGATGTGAGAGAAGTGCTCGTATATCCAACACTGCATAAATAAATATAAATAAATTATTATACGAAAACCTAATAATTATAAAAAAACATCTAATAAAGTATAATATACCAATAAACTCGTGTAACCAAGTTGTCGGTCTCGGGACGGAAGCAACATCAAGTCTTTGTACAACATCGTAAAACCTATATTCCCAAGCCCAACATGGAGTATCAAGGGCCTTTGAATAGAGGCAGTAACGAACATCAATGTAAACTCGGACTTGTCGCAAAGGTACATGTCACGGACAGATGTACGCCTAGCTGACCTCATACCTATGTGCCTCCACTAGGCCTTATAAGTAGTCCTCAACCAAGACATGCGGAGGTGAAATCCCGATTCTCACCAAACTCATATGAGACATCCACCTTAACACATCCACAATCATGCTTTTGTAGCCGATCCTATACAATAATGTGAAAAATGTACCAACAGTAGGTAGGTGAAAGAAGCATCCACATCATCTAAAATTATCGTCCTCTCCTAAATGGAAGATGGAATGAAGATGTCTCGGGTGCCACATCTCAATAAAAGGCGATAGCAGCGTCAACATCGTCAATGAGGATCCAACAAAGTCCTCACTGAACTCCTCAACTATCCTTCTCACCTCCTTGGGCATATTAGAATCGAGGAAGTTAAAAATACATACCTCGCTCTGCCATATCCTATAAGCGACATGGTCAGCAAAACCCGTCAAAACGGACCTGTCAGAAGGTCCTCCAGGGAAACCACCATCAGTACACATTGATGGCTTAGTAGATGCAACAATCGTGGTACTGACAAGACGAGACACCACATCATGCCTCCGGACCGACTAATCGAACTTGAACCGCTCCTCGACGGCTCTGCACCATCTTCGGAACCCGCTCCTCAACTATCCACTCCTCAACAACCGACTCCTTAATCACCGATCTGCCTGACTACCTGCTCCATTGTAGGAACAAGAGGCTGATCGTCCACAACTGCCCTAGAAGCTTTGGCAGTCCGTCGACGAGGTGCACGAAACCCCAACGCGGCCTGCTTAGCCATCCATTTCTGCTGAGAACCGGTCGGACGACGACGATCACCCTGCGCCTCTGAGGCCTCTACCTCATCAAATGCTCGAGCCACAACATTTGGTCGATCAATAGTTTTGCCGGAAATAGAACCGTCTCTGCCTCTAGTCCTCACTGCAAGCAAAGTTAAAAATCATGATAAACTTATCATATTTTGGAAAAACAGAAAATACCGGAAATTTCAAAATTTCTAGTATTTTAAGCGTACCGGAATTTTCGAAATTCTCGATATCAACATCAGATGAAAATACCGGGGATTTCAAAATTTTTGGGGCAAAAATACCGGATATTTTGTAATTTACGGTAGGAGATACCGGAAATTATGAAATATCCGGTAGGAAATACCATAAAATTGAACAAATCTACAGTAAATCTTGATTTTGTGAAAATTCCTATATCGCACGCAAATTTTTGATATCGTAATTTTTTTTTTAAATCTTGATATACCGTAAATTTCAACAATGAAGATGACTTGGACAAAATTGGCTTTTTATAGAATTTGAGAGGTGCCAGAGATAGTTCAGGGGGTGACAAAAATAAATCTCGCGCTTTTGACAACATAAAGGTCAAAGTTCGAATCTTTAAAATTGCAAAATTACAATGTTTTTGTTATATTTAAATATTAGTGTTTAAAATTAATTAAAAGAAAAAAAGTCAATATGAAATTTTAAATAAAATAAATAATCAAAGAAAAAGTCAATTAGGTAGTCACATCATTTAAAAATATTATAAATTAAAAAGAAGGTCACAAGACAGTTTGCCACATTATTTTTTTTAATGAATGGATTGGAATAGAGGTAAAATAGAAGAATCTTCCTAAATCAAAGAGGGAATTCTTTTTTTTTATATAGGTTTTTTTGCTTTGAAAAAGTTTAGCCATATGACATAAGGAAAGATAAGTATTAACCCAAGAATAAAGATTTTAACAATAAATCAGAAGAACAATTTTGACATTTCAATACTTAAATATTCACGGTTAGTCTTAACGATAAATCAAAAGAAGAATTTTAACAATTCAATACTTAAATATTCATTATTATATATTTTAGCATAATAAAAATTAAATTATTTTAAAACTAAATTGTGAGAAACTACTCAAGATAGCTTTTCAATTTGTTTTTAAAATTTTTTTTTATCATCCATCGAATATTTTAGTAAAAAGGATAGTACTAAAAATGTTTATTTATTTATTTATTTATGAAATGGGATTTAAACTAATTTTTCCATTAGAGATTAGGCCAGTTTATTTCATGTTTAAAAATAATAATTTACATACAGTTATATATTTTTGTTAAAATATAATTAAAAAAGATTTTATTTTCTTAAAAATTTCTAATAAAAAATTGGTATAAATAGAGATTTTTAAAATATTATTTTATATTTCATATTTTACTATAATAATTTTTGATACAATTATTTTAAGGGTCTTTTAAATCATTTAATTGTAATAAAATAGTTTTTTATGTTATTTTAATTACATGTGAGCTTTTTATGTTAACTAACGTTTGTATCGTTGATCTTTATTCTGTTTTATTTTATTCACTTAATTTTATTTTAACTTCTAAAATTTATTTAAATTTAATTTTGGTTCAAAATTATAAAAAATTTTAAAAGTATTTCTTCTCATTTTACACTCTGTGTAATTTTCTTAGAATTTTATTTTCTATTTTATTAATTTTCTTTAATTTCTTTCTTTCGCGGGATTTTAATTAATTTAAAGATATTTTTATGTACTAAAATTTTTTAAAAATTTTATTATATGATCCAATGATAGTATCTGATATATGTTAAGTGACATATCCGTACTATTAGTAACACTTCAATTTTTTTAAAAAAAAGTTTGAAAAAAGATCAACGGTACAGACGTTAATTAACATAAAAGACTCACATGTAGCAACAAATTATAAAGGACTGACTTATTACAATTAAATAACTTAAAATTCCATGAAATAATTTTACATAATATATTAAATATCAACATTTTAAAATATAATTTCAATTAAATTTGGAGCTATTTCAAATATCTTCTCATTAATTTATTTTTTACAAACGACTTTTTAAAAACTGTGCTTTCATCTAAGTTTTAATTTTGAATAATTTATATTTATGTTAAAGTAGGACAAATTTAGTCTTCCAGTCCATTAAAATGAGTTTTAAACAACATTTAACATTTTAAAAACAATTTTATAAAATTATTTGTAAAAACTCAAATAACTTATTTTTTAAATCTAAAACCAACAGGCCAATTATTTGATAAATAAAACCATTTCTAATTTGATTTAAAACATATAGGAGATACTTTAAAATTAATTTAAAATTTAAATGTGGCTAATATGAATCTAGTCCAATGATATATTTTAATAAATTATATATTTTTCTTTAAATTATTATATTATTATTATTATTATTATTATTATTATTATTATTACAATTTTTATTTATATTAATTTCCTTTTTACTAAAAATAACCAAATATCTTTTAACCATTTTAAATTTGAGTTTTGCTTAAAAAATACTATATCAAACTACTCACTATTAGCCCACAATAAATTATCTACTCGTGTACAGTGGTTTTAATGGTTTATCAAAAAGTTTGACTTAAATTAACATTTAAAAACTTTAAACATCCATTGAAAGCATAGCATCAACTTTCTATTAATTTTTTAAATCACAATGGTTATTTAACCTAGTAAAAACAAATGTTACTTAATTTACGATATTATTAATATGCCACCCTAAATCTTTATTAACAAAATCTGACTACCTATGAAGTTTTAATATTCAATTGGATAAAAAATTTTAATCATATTTATTGCAATCAAGGTTTAAAAAACATGTCGCCACAAGTTTTGTCATTATATGCTACATAAATATAATGGTGGGGAAATAGAATATTTATATATAATGTCTGATACTACATGAGTTTTGATAATTAAATTTGTGTAAAATTTTCATTGAGTAAATAATTTTATGATAAATGTTTTGATTATTTTTGTTATATTGGTGATCATGATAACTATTTATAATCGTTGTCGTGAAGGTGTAATGAGCAGAAAAAAAGATAAATTTACATATTGAAAATAATTTATAAGTTGACATCGTTTTTGTTTTACATTGTCAATCTTTAAACAATAATTTTGGAGAAAAAATACGTAATAGTGGACAATTTGTGGAATTGTCTTTCAATTCAAATCCTCGCAACATTACTCTCTATTCATATTCATGTAATATAAAATGGAACAATAAGCATAAATGATTATAAACTATGAAATTGTGTTGTTTATTGTTCCATTTTATGTCACATGAATAGAGTAATTGGTACCGAATACACATAAGAGCATATCGCTAACATTATATATACACCAGTGTTTTAAAAATCAGACTGAATCGGTAGAATCGAAAATCGATCTGATTTAATTGTTGGATCAGATATGTCGTTGAACCGGCGCGAACAGGTAAGAACCAGAAAAACCAGTGGTTTAATTACTTTTTTTAATTTTTAATTTTTTTTAATTTAAAAAATCAAAGAATCGTTTGATTATTTTCTTAAAATATTTAAATAAAAAAGATAAAAGATAAAATAAAATAATAATATTATTGACAGGAAGATGTTACAAATGCGGTTGATTTTGTTGCAAATAGTTTTGATAACGAAGAAGATCTCAATATTGAAACAATCTTTTTTCCTTGAAACTAAATTTAGTAGACAATAGAGTTATTTTGTCGTACACTATTCAATTGTATTATGTTGCAATTAGAGTTTGTTTGCAATTAGACTTTATAATTGTGTACTATTTTGTTATATATGATACCTATGTTTATAATTTGAATTTAAATTATGGACTTGTGAATTTATTTATAATATGATATTTTCAAAAAAATTTAAGTCCTAGTTATAATTTGTAGAGATTGAATCATCCGGTTCAACATGTTTTATACCTATATAGCTTTGATATAATTACCAATCTATTCAACCGAGTTATCCAGTTTAATTCGGTTTAGTCATGCGGTTCAACCAATGATATAATGGTTCGACCAATAATCAATGACTCAGTACCTTCATCGGTTTGATGTTTGGTCCAATTTTTAAACACTGATATACATGTCTAAAAGAAATAATATACATAAATTACAGATGATATACAAATGTGCCTAAACAAAAGTTGGATCTATAACAGAGTCCACATGATCCTCAATAGAAGGTCATAATCTAAAAATTTTGATCGATAAAATATCAAGCAAGCTTATCATTTCCTTTACCCTGCACAAAACTATCTGAAAACAACAACAATAATAGTGGGGGTGAGATAATAATCTCAGTGAATTTCCCTATCTTATTGGTCCACTCGACTCTAAAGGACTATTATCATTTCTTTTTCAACGTAAGCCTTCCTTTATGCGTTACTTGTGTATCACTCACGCAATATAACTATGACTTAAGCATTCAAGGGGTTTTTCACTTTGTATGGAAACATGTAAGCACAAGTTCGTTAAATCAATAAATAACTATTTGGAAATGTACCAAAGCATATTTCCCCATTCGATCCAATGTGTATCGGTGTATGACTATGGACACGGTCACGAATCTTTGTATCATGATTTGACTTTCACATTGAAATTAGATTCTCCATGAGACTCAAACCCACTTTAAGAACCATCAATTTGAAGGTGCAAGAAACACAAGGAAAGAGATTTGAATTGGGTTTCTGGAAATAAAATCTTTTCGAAACCAACCAGTTAAGTTAACACAGGAACAACAATAAATGAAGACAATTATTTTTACCCTAGTTTAGTGTTAACAAAGTTAATCCAGTCCACCTACCAACGTGATTTTCCTTTCCTAACAAGGACTTAATCCACTATAACCAAACTGATTACAGACACAAACAAAGACTAAGTGTCAATGTTTACAACCACAAAGAATAACCGTTGATGTATACTTGGGAATCCTGACTAAAGCCATAGTCTATCAAGGAACAATAAGCTCACTATTAAATACAAGTTTGTGTGTTTACAAGATTGCTTTTTGAAAGAAGATTACATAGAAATGAAGTACATATAATAATACATCATTGTTAATAGCAAGTTAATGAACAAAAATTCTTTCCTAGAAAGTTAACGAACAAAATTTCTTTCCTTTACAAAACTTTACAAAAGATTTACAAAGTGATTTCTGTAGAGTTTTGGAAAATTGAATCAGCATAGATTTGTTGTTTTCCAATTCATCCAAGTCTTCCTTTTATATCCAAAAGAAATCCGTTGGAGGTAGAATAAAAATACCAAAATTTCAAATTGTCTTCTATAACAATCAAGTGAGTGGTAGACAATATAGTACCAATAGTACAATCCTTGCACCACAAAAATAGGGTAGTGGAAGGATGTGACTTTATCACTTCACGTGAGACCTTTGATCTTATCTCATAATCTCCAAAGGCTTCATATAATGTAAGAGTTGAAGCATGCTTAGAAAGATAAAACCATATATTTAGAAGCTTAGTATTCGAACTTTGTTCAACATAACATTGTCTTTAGAGTCTTGACATGTTGGTCTCGAGGCGTGTTTTCAAAATCTTCAAAACTTGTTCATTAGAACCTTGTCTTGAATCTTTGAACCTTGTAGCAAAGAGCTTTGGAATCTTTGAGTTTGAAACCCTTTGAAGCTCTACTATCAGTCACAATTAGAAGCGATAAAACTAAGTTTCATCGAACCATTGTTTTAGAAGAATTCTAAGCCATGACACAAACATTTGTATCTCTTAGTGTGTTGAGTCCGTAATATGATGATGTTACACGTCAATTCTTGAGTTAGAATATTAGCAAAAGCTAAACACTAAATAAACCATTAGAGTACTAAATTATCATCTAATAACCCATGTAGTGTTATCATTAAAACTCGAGGCGGATGCAAACCAAATATTGTTCTACACAATTGTATGAGACTCAAATCCACTTATGAGCATTCACTCCTCAATGGATTCTAACCCATTTATGAGGTATATTTCTTGTAAGAGACTCGAACCCACTTACGGGAACTATATATTCTATAGGACTTGAACCCACTTATGAGAAATGCGAATCAATAATACGTATATTCCAATCCTGCTTTACATAAGCGTCTCAATTGGGATAAGCTTGAGTAAGAGTTATTTCTGAATACATGATTGGTTCTCATCATCAGTATGTGATTTGTTCGTCAATCAACGTACATAACATTTTCCATACAAGCTAGTTCAATTCACAATTGGATCATCAATAACCATCCATGTCATCTAGAACTTTTTATAAATGGAACGATTCAGCTCTTACAACAACTCTCTCATTGATACACACTGAGGCACCTCTTACATTCGAGCATTACAACCTTAGTTTTTTTTAGCATAACCTAAGTTATCTTTCTAATTTATTCACCTATTTAAAATCCTAGGTTTATCCACAATTATCGTCATAGGATTTATTTAATTATTATATATTCAACACAACCAAACAAATCATAATATAGTTCATAACATATACTTGATAGTTCATTATCAATAGGACTTTCTAAACAAAATTCCTCACCAAATAGGACTTTCAGAACAAAGGTTCCTCACTAAATATCCAAATAATAATACACATACATGGTATGCATTTACCAAAAGATAGAGCATTAGACTAACTTTCCAATGTATCCGACATAATAATAATCAGAGCTATGATTCCCGTTTTGTGGCGGGAATAAGAAAACAAAACATCTTCTCCAAATTGGAACTCTCGCTTAGAGAGCTGCAACGAGCCTCCAAACGAGCTCTCGCTCAACGAGCCTTAAGGAAGCTCCTAAGGGAGACCAAATAGAAAACCCACACCTGGAGAATTTCTCTCCCTCACTTAGGTAGCTCTAGCGAGACATTCAACTGAGGTATTTCCCTGGCGAGCTCCCAACGAGGCTTCAGCCAATTCAGACATAATGTCATCTTCTTCCAAAATCAACTGTCTCACCTAGCGAGGATAGCAAAATCAGTTAAGCAATGGAAACTAATATGCTCGTCTAGTGAGCTCATCCCTCACCTAGCAAGGATGACAAAACTTAACCAATTGAAAAAACGAACAAGGGAAACGAAACAAGCCTCATATAATCACATGTATCATCATATTGCACAAAAATACACCAAACATTATGGTTTAAGATAAATAGGCATGCAATTAGAAGGACAATCATGGATTAACATCAATTTCACACAGATCACAAATTTTCCCAAAACCATAATCCCCAAATCATGAATTTTAAAGGCTACATCTATTATGGAACCACCTTACCTCAAGAAGATGAAGAAAGATTTGAGATGGTTTATGGGTAATCCAACCTTGCTCTTTGTCTCTGCCAATTTTATCTCTTTTTTTCCTCTTTCTCTATTTCTTTCTCTTTCTCTTCTTACTAACAAGTGTGGAATGAAAGGATAAGAGAGAGTGAGAAAATAACTAGGGCAAGTTTTTGTCTCTAGTAATAATTGAGTTAGAATTGATCTCTTCTAAATTAACTAATTATTCTATTTGTCCCAATTAACAACGACTGATAATTATAGAGTATTTAAAAACTCAATTATCTCAACTGATAAAGATTAGAGTGCTTAAGAAGATATGAAATATTATATTTATATTTGATTAATTATATTTAAGACTTACATTTTGGAAATGGGATCCGGTGTAGTTGGAAAAATGCCGCAGTCACATAGTCGGAGTGTTTTCAGCCCTTAAATCTTGATCAAATGGTTAAAAAAATAGATTTATTTTTTATTATATTTTTTCAAACTGCTTCTTTTAAATCAGAACCGTCCAATTAAAACTGGACGATTATCAACACTTAAATGTGTGAATTTAGAGGATCCAGACTGCAGGAGATCTCAATCCGTTTCATACTTTTATTTGGTAAAGCATGGGACCTAGGGGTTGCCAGTTCGAACATCTCCTTAACCCGTTTTATTTTCATTTTATTTCAAAAAAGCAGAATAATCATGTTTCATAAGTGTTAATTATGGAGTTTAAATAGCTCAATTTCTTTAAATATTAGTGATTAAAATTAATTAAAATAAAATAAAAAGTCAATATGAAATTAAAATATATAATTAAAGAAAAATCCAACTAAGTCACATCATTTAAAAAAATTATAAATTAAAGAAAAGGCCGCAAGGCAATTTGCCTCATTATTTTTTTTACGGCGGTAGAAATATGGATAAAATATAAGAATCTTCATAAATTAAAGTCAAATTTATTTATAGGTCTTTTATTTCAAAAATTGCCATGACAAGAGAAAAAATAAGTATTTATCAAGAATAAATATTTTAACAATAAATAGAAAGAATTTTTTTTACATTCCAATACTTAAATATTCACGGTTAGTTTTAACAATAAATCAAAAGAATAATATTAACATTTCAATACTTAAATATTTATTGTCAAATATTTTAGCATAATAAAAATTAAGATATTTTAAAAATGCATTGTGAGCAAATACTCAAGATAACTTTTCATTTTTTAAAAATAATTCTTATCATCCATCAAATATTTTAGTATAAAATACAGTACTTAAAATAATTTTTTTATGAAATGTGATTTAAACTAATTTTTCCATTAGAGATTAGGCATGTTTATTTCATGTTTTTAAAAAATATTTAACTTAAAGTTATATATTTTTGTTAAAATATAATTTAAATTTTTTTTGCTTTCTTAAAAAATTCTAATAAAAACTAGTATAAATAGATATTCTTAAATACTATTTTATGTATTTTATACTTTTACTATAATAATTTTTTGAATATTAAAATTTTAAAATAATAGTTCAATTAAATTTGGAGCTATTTCAAAAATCTTTTCACTAAATTCATTTTTGACGTAAAAAGCTTGTGCTTTCATTTGTTTTTTAATCTTAAATTACATAATGACAAATTTAATCTTCTAGTTATTGAAAATTAGGTGTGAGAAAGAAGTTTCACATTGATTAGAAAAAAGAAGATTGAATACTATATAAGTGAGAGAACCCACACACCTATCACCTTAAGGTTTTAGGTGGAGATGTGGTGTGCCTCCCACAAAGGTGTGTCCTAATTAACATGCGAGATTCCCGTAGGTGGTGGGTAGAAGGTGTTCCGTTGGAGATATGTGAAAGAGCAGGTGGGGATAGAAGGTGTTCGTTGGAGATATGTGAAAGAGAAACTTTCACATGAGGGAAAGTAAAGTGAGAAGAAGTCCCACATTGTTTAAAAATCTAAAACCAATAGACCAATTAAATGATAAATAAAACCATTCCTAATTTGGTTTAAAATTATAGGAGATACTTTAAAATATAAAGATAGGCTAATATGAATCTAGTCTAATGATTTATTTTAATAAATTTATATATTTTTTAATAATCATGTATTGAAAAAAAACATAAATAATCATGTTTCGAAAAAGAGTGATATGCAGGAGTCAAGCGAGATGGCGCATACACATATATTTTGAGTGGAGGCGTCAAGTGAGATGACACCTAGGCGCAAGCTATTTGTCCTAAGCCATCTCAGATGTCGCCTATGCGTATTTGGGTCCCAATTGTTTTTATAAATAAATGTCAAGAACAAGACAATGTTGCGTAATTAAATTTCGAATTTAATCATAAAACGATTACAAAAGGGGAAAATTATATAATTTTTATTGTTACTCGAAAATGACCGGTGGTTCATAACTCGTCCTCACCTAACTCGTGTCCCATTCTATGCCCATCCTGGTTTGGTTGGATCGATGGCCCCGCGTATGTGGTCAGCGTCCATGTAATCCACCAAATGTGCATCTTTAAAAGTCCCACTTTCATAAAGTCGGGTACCCATGTTCTCATAGTTTGGTCGTCTTGGTGGGGGTTGAGTTTCATTTGGATCGATAACACTAGTCATCTGGATAGGAGGTGCATGAAAATTGGGTGTGTGTGGAGATTTTTAGGTATAGTACTATGATGGTGTATGGTATGTTAGTTGGTTGAGGAATGTTGAGAGAAATGAGATGAAAATGTGAGATGTGAAAAATGATGGAAAATGAGTGTTTATTTATAGAAAACACAGATACATAAATCATCTCATATGACACCTTCTCCTAAAAATAAAGTGTATCGTATCTCACATTTATGTGCCATGTGGATGATACCTAAGACAAAATAGTTGTGCTTATCACTGACTGCCTATAAATTTTTCTAAATTATATCAGTAATTTTTCGAAATTTGATTATTTGTGTATTTTTTAATATATAGTTATTGTAAGAAGTAGTAATACAGCAAATTCTAGATTGAATTCATGGTTTCTATTCCGGATGTGGAACTCAACTTTTTCAATTCTATATTCTCGCATTATTAAAATGGTTATAATTTTTAAAATATTATTATTTATGTAATTTTCCGAAACTTGATAATTGTGTATTTTTTTAATATATAGTTATTGCAAAAAAAACACTCTATTTATTATATATATATATATATATATATATATATATATATATATATATATATATATATATATATATATATATATATATATATATATATATTTAAGAAGAAATCCGTAGTAGCCACAAGTCAAATTGTAGATTGAATTCATGGTTTCTATTCCCGGCTGTGGAGTTCAACTTTTCAATTCTATATTCTGGCACGTATTAAAATGGTTATAGTTTGTCTTTCCCCTATGGTTACCGTTATGAGCTAGCAATAGTGGGGTCCATTGTTGTTATTCTTCCATTATAAACTAAACTCACTTTTTCATTTCTCTCTTATTCAGGACTAGTAAAGTTGTAGCAGAGCATAGAAGAAAAGATGATTGCCTATGAAGAAGAACAAGAGATGCCTAAGTTATCATCATCCTACCAATCTCACCAACCACTTCACCTCTCTTCCTTTATCAGAGAAGTCAATTACAGGTCCTCTTTTCTTCCCTATGTATGCATGTATGTCTCTTTGTGTTGAATATGATTTTTCAACTTGCGTGTGGTAATGCTGTTGCAGCTGTGGTTCTTGCGGTTATGAACTGAACTTGAACTCAAGCAATCGCAACACGACATCAAAGAAAAACAAGAGGAAGAGATCTCTCATTTCGTTTTTCTCTGTTGACGAAACCAGATTCACTCACATTCAACAATTCTCATTCTCATGGATCTCATTTTTCAATTTCCAACGCATAGTAACAGCAACAAAACTCCACTGTCGCAGCTGCGGAAACCACCTAGGTTATGCTCGCACTCACTCTCATTCTAACTCATGGGACGGTATCTCTGACTCTAGAACCTTCTACATCAAACTCAATACCATTCAACCTTCTTCATAACTCCTTTTCTTGTTTAGTTTCACAATTTTTGAGGATCTCTCAATGTTAATTATCACTGCATAATAGAGGAATAAATGTAAGTGTCTTTAGGAACAAAATAATGTTAGTTGTTATTCAGTTATAGAGTTGTTTCTCATTTTTATAAATAAAAAAATTGTACCAATGTAATTCCTTCAAGTTTTTCAGCTTTGTCTCTCCTTTTTTGTCCAATATGCAGATTTTCACTTACAACAGACTTTTACAACTTTCAACATTTTGGATCTAAAATGTTGAATGGGATGATACATTTTCTATAATTGATTTGGATAGAAAGTACATGAAGAAAACCATGAAAGAAAAAAAAGAAGTAAACTTAGTGTTGGAGAATGATGTTTACTATCCACAAATAATATGCATGCTGTTAATATTTTCTCTTTACTCAACCCAATTTATGTCAAACTGTTTAAGTTCTGTATGCCATTTGTGTGTGTCTTGAGAAATATAGGGTCGAGATACTGTATTGATCTCGCTATCTACATCGGGTGATTCCATTTGATCATTTTCCTTATCCTTGGCAAGGTTATTCTGATTGCTTCTTTTCCTCCTCGCCTTCAGGGACAAAAGGCGCGAAACCTCATGAAGTCCACCCCACTTTTCTAGTGCTCGTGCAATATCAAAGCGGCCTGGAAGTAAATTCCATTATGTACCACGAGCAATGCAAACAATAAATCAAAGTTGAGATAGGGAATATTTCAACCTACCCACGCTGTTCAAATGACTTTCTACTCGGCATAAATGACGGGTCCATTCCCCAGCTCCTTTGGAATTTACTTATCTGCATGAAGAAATGAATTATGTTTTGATAGAACCTGTAAAAACAATGTTATGTTTGTTAATATGGCCAGTGTGTAGTTGTGTACCTCTTCCTGCAAATTTTCAAGATTATCCCAGTAACCCTTTGGTTTGCGGTTTTTGTAAGCTAGAGCGAGGTTCATTATGATTGCAATCTTTCTGAATCCACCCATAGTTATAGCCTCTCAATATCCACTCTTCCATGCAACCGAAGCTGCTTTCTCATTGGCATAAACCCTTCCTGTCCATGTTCCGCAACGAATTTCAGTAGTTCAGATTTCAAGACTTCAATATCCCTCTGTAGTCCTGGAACTCTTGATCTTTGATGATTAGACGAGCTTTGAACATTACAATCAGAAAAATCATCAGCTGAACTAGAGCTGTTATCATCTCCAGAAACAGATGTAATATTTTCTTCTTCGGAATTTGTATGCTGCTCACAAACTTCTGAAAATTGAGATGCGTTCTGGTTCTCAACGTAGTCTCTTATTGCACACAAATTTGATGGCAGATCTTCATAAATGACCTGAAACAAAGAAACAAATACATTTTTTCAGAATGTTTTGCCTATATCTCCAAACTGTACATACATCGAAACAATATGAAATTGATCAAGATCAACCAAATCAAACTAATAGACAAAACCTCTTCCATGATAGCTTCAGAAAGGAAAGTATCTTTGCGCATTTTTGACTCCACAGAGTACTTAAGAAGTGTGTGATGATTCCCTAGTTGCTCAAAAGTCCATTTACCCTTGAATGAGTCGAAGTCACCTTCAACCTGTTCAAAACTGATCTCTTGTTCTATCTGTTCACACAAATCTAACACAACACGGGCGTGAAGCACCATATAAAGCAGGCCCTTGCACCCTTCCTGCATGGCAATTTAATCTAAAATTACATCAATCACATACAATAGTGTGTTTGTATCAGTTCTTGTGCAGATAAAGTGGCCGGAAAATGTACAGTTAAGAATTAAGACTCTCTCGTTTTAAATCTGCTTAGTTAAGATTGCTCCGTACCTGAAGAATACGGACTTTATTGTTATCTCGTGATAATATCTTACTGATTGCTAAATTTGGAACTACCCTGCAAGAAAATATTTTTTCCTTGGGAGTTAAGTCGGGAAAATGAAAAACAGGACCTAGAAATATTTTACGGCATGCTTTCCAATATCTCTAGTCTAAAAAGGAAACACACATTACTTACTCCGGAAGCATCTCATAGGAAGACATAACATTCCATACATCACAAACAGGAGCTTTAACTGTTATGCTTGCGATAACACACCGATGAACACCTCCATTTTCCTTCACATGAAGAACAATTTTATTAGTAACTTTCACTATAGCTCAATTTAAGAATTAAAGTCGTCTAATAACAGTTTTAGTACAGATAAGTTACCAAAAGTCCATCAAATCTATGGAGATGAACTTCGCTACTACACAAGGCTTGTCAAGGCTGCAAACTTTTCCAAATATACCCCAATTGCTGTTTAACTCACTCGTAGATGTAGGCAACGAGCCAGAAATTGAAGTGTCCAAACTTTTCTTATCTTCTCCAGCAGTCAATTTGTCGGTTTCACACAAAGAACCATTTATCTTTTTGACAGAAGATCCATTAATAGCCAAAGTTTTGTTCAAGTCATCTTCTGGTAGAGTAAGCTTGATTTCCAAAAGAGTCCTTTCAACTCTATACGCTAAGGCTCGAGATTCACAGGAAGATCCGATCTGATAATCCTTTCCAAGAAAATAGCCGGGAAGTTGAATCTTGGTATCACATTCACCTCATAAGATAAATTAGTCGATGATGATCTGCCAAAACACAGAAATGAAGTATATAAAATCAAAATATAATTTCTTTATACTATGCAAGGTTATAGGTTCTACCTTGTTCCAGATTTTACAGACCATTTTCCCTCAAACTTAAAGTCTCCATCAACCATGGAAAAGCGAAGTTCTCGATCCCATTCCTAGAGCATTTAATCTCAGTCACACATAGAACAGATTGCTACTAGTATGTACTATGCAGTAACAAAATCAATGAAAGAGATGAATAACAGAAAATGTTTAAGAATGCTTACAGAATTGAGAAATTTTGAAGATCCAATACAACACGAGCTTCAATGTGCCAATACATTGCCCTTTGAAAGCCTCTTTGCTCTAACCATATCCTTCCAGGAAATGGGCAAGGAATACGCCCACTAACAACAAAATAACACTAGTATTATGAAAGTAAGCTATAAACATTCCATAATCCATACATAAACTATCATTTCATATTCACTATAAATACTGAGAGCTTGCTTATGAAAATAATCTGTAAACTGCTTCATAAACTATCACAGACAGAAGTGCTTGAATAAGCAAATCCAAACAAGGCTTAGATAGATTACCTCCAAACAAGATTAGGTATGAAATCAGCAAGGTGTTCATAATCAGTAAGAGCATTCCAAACGGAATCAATATCAGCATTGATAGAAATCTCAGCCTTAACTCTCCGTTCCCTCCAAGAAACCACTTGAAGCTCACAGTGAACTTCACGGTCAGTGTAATCTTCTTCTAGCCCATTATTGAAATATCCTTCTTTACCATCCAAATGGCTTCTGGGTTTGCAGTGTGTTGGTGGAGAGAGCAACCGTTGTGAAAAATGCGAGGGAAAAAGAAGAGACTGAGTGAGAGAAATGGTGGTTTGGAATGTAGGGAGGAGCGTAAAGAAAGTGGGTTGACGGTTGAAGAAGAAGAAACTCTGCATGTAGTGATCATTGAGTGAACGGAGTGTGAAGAAGAAGAAGAAGTAACAGTTCAGTTGTTGTTGTTTTTAATGATGTCTAATGGCATAGGTTACAGTGTGGTCGCATTATGGCCACTGGTTTTAAGGTTGTTGTTATCTGATGGTGTTTACAGTTTTCTACTTCTCAATTGGTGGTTCCAACTTTACACACGTATACATTGATATTTAAGTTCTTCCTACATAGTATTTTCTTATTCATGTTCCATTAGAGGATTCAAGTTTATCAATATTTTACTTGTCCATTTTTGACTAATATATGCATTGTTGATAGTACTTATATGAATAATATTTTTTAAATAAAAATATATTTATTAATAGTAGTTATGAACCGTACTTTGAACAATGCATGACTAATAATTTTAGTGATAAAATAAAATTGATTAATAAATTATAAAATATTGGTTAATAAAATAATAAAATTGGTTAATAAACGATAAAATATTAAAAATAATTTAATAGCAAAATAAAATTAGTTAATGAAAAATAAAAATTTGATTAATAAAATATTGAAGTTGATTAATAAATACATAAATATTAAAAATATTTCTTAATAGTAATCAAATTTGGTCAATAAAAAATAAAATATTAGTTAATAAAATTATGAAGTTGTTTTATAAACGCTCATATATTAAAAAAAAATAAAATTGGTTAATGAGATATAAAAGTTGGTTAATAATGTTAATAATTTGGTTGATAAATATTCGGATTTTTAAAAAAAGAAGGGTATTGAGTGAGACTTTTAAATATTTTAAGAGACAAGGTCTATTGCAAAATTAAATTGAGTATTTAATACCAAATTAAGTTGAGAGTTAAACAAGTTCATGTTTTCATTAATTACATAGTTAAACAATATCAAGTTGAATATTGTTGAAGATATTTATTTTTAGATATGTTGAGATTGTAATTCTTTGTGTCGAAGTATGTTGTTCGATAGAAACAAGATTGTGTAAAAATAGTTAGTGTAATGTGTGTGTCGAATTATCAAGGAGATGTCTTGACAAAGATTTCGATCGGCCTATTTTTGTAATTAATAGAATTAGGTATTTTGGACTTTGTATTTTGGGCTTTGTTTAAGGAGCAAGCAGACTCAAAATCTATAAATAAGGAGTTGCCCTTATTGTTGTAAAGTGAATAATATTGCAGTTGGAAAAGTAAAGAGCATGGGATTTTCTCTCAGAATTCACAACTTTTCTTTTTCTGCTTGTTCAAACCATAATCCCTTCTTCTCAAATATATTTTATTTCTTCTTAATTAATTATTGCACATAATCATCTTGCAATCAAGGTTGATTGATCCACTCAAGTAAAGAGTGAAGAACAAGAGAGAATTTGATCGGCAATTGAATCTTATTCATCAAGATTGATTTGAAGTTCTCCATAGGTTTGGTGTAATTCCCAACATCTAGCTGCCTAGAGCTTTGGATGAGTGATTCGAGGCAAGCAATAGCGATGACAAGAATCATCCTAATGGACATTTTTCAGAGTCTTCGATTCTCAAGAGTTAGAATTATGAGAATTGCGCGGATGAATGTGGTTTTCTATTATCAAGATCTTTGGGATCTTTGAAGGAAGGGATATCATTGTTTGAAGAAGACGACTAATGAAGAAAAGGCTAAATACAAAGAATTGAAGAAGAAAATTATAAATATCTCTTTATAATTCATCAATGTGTTGATCCCGGCTATTTTGAGAAGTTGAGTGATGTCAAATCAACAAAAGAAGCATGGGAAATTCGAAAATTGTTTGGAGGCGCGAAAAGGTGAAAGAGGTGAGGTTACAAACCACAAGAGAATGTATGAATTGTTTGATAGAAGGAAGTGAAAGCATAATTTATTTCTTCACTAGGATTACAAAACCGTGAATCAAATCAAGGTTTATGGAGAAGTGTTGACACCAAGATCATTGTTCGAAAGATCTTGAGTTTTTGGCTCCAAAGTTTGATCGCGTAGTGGTATCCATAGAAGAGTCAAAGATTTGTTGACATTAACGAAGGAAGAGCTTCAAGGGATGCTTGAATCATGAACAAAGAATGACCGAGAGAGCTACAGAAAGTCGGGAGTGATGTGGCTCAAAGCTTAATCAACAAGAGAAAAGAAAGGCAAAGGAAAATGGTTCCACAACAAATGCAGAGAGACTATAATAATTCGATCGGTCGAGGAAACCATCAAGAAGGAAATTCATCAAATAAGAGAAACCCATCATTACCAAATCAACCAAAGAGGTGCATAAGTATAGGAAGAGGGTGGTCAAAACCGATAAAAGTCGATTCAATGTTTAATTGTCATAAGTATGGTCGCCTCTAGTGATTGTCCGAAAAATAAAAGAATCAAGAAAGTGATGCAAAGTTTAAAACATGAAGAAGAAGAGATGATGATGGTCAAAACAATATATGAAGAGATTCAAGGACCAATACTACTTGACTCATGCGCCACCACCACATGTCCATAGGAAATATTGGTTTGTCAACATAAAGCCCTCGATGAAGAACATGGTGAAATTTGCAAATGACAATACCCAAGTAGTAATATGGTGTGATTCGATTATGATAAATGGCAAAAGGTCGTAATTTCCAATGTATTGAATATACCGTGCATGAAAAGTATTGTTCATCACATATAGTTCGTCGAAAGAACTACAAGGTGTCTTTAAGACAAGTTAATGAGAGTTCTCGAAATATGAGGTTAATCTGAAGGCTCATAAGTTAAAATAGACCTTCAAGATTGAACTTAATATGATGGAGCACAAGTTCCTTTCAAGTGAAACTAGTAGGGATGAATGTATATGGCACTATTGACTTGGCCGTATAAACTTCAAATACATAAGAGATTTGAAAAAGAAGAATTATGGTTTCAGGGTTACTAGAAATCGACATTCCAAATGAAGTGAGAGAAATGTGAAGTATTTAATCAACGCAACAACAACTTTAGCAAGGATGCAGGAAGCAAGTCGAAGACAATTCTTGAAATCATATATTTTGATGCGTGTGTTCCTATCTAGGTGGATTCAACTGGAGGTAATAGATAATTTATCACATTCACAGATGATCTTAGTCAAAAATGGACTTACTTGATCAATAAGAAAAGTGGTGATCAAGGTATTTGCTAAGTTCAAATATATGGTTGAAAGACAAATTCATTGAAAGCTCAAGATTCGAGGACCGTGGTGGTGGCCAATATGTTTTGAAAGATTTTGATGCATTGTGGAGAAATAATGGATTGTGCATATGTGGTTACACCGCATCTACAACAAAATGGAACATCGAAAGGAAGAATCGAACCATCAATATGGTGAGAAGTATGTTGAAAGGAAAGTATTTACCTAAGAAATTTTGGGTGAAGTCATCAACTACAACATACATTTTGAAAGATATCCGAAGAAGAAGCTAAAGTAATTATGCTAAAAGAATGTTGGTCCGTGTCCAACCTAGCTTGATTCATTTAAAGGTACTTGATATATAGCACATAGACATGTGTCTCGGGTCAATTAAGAAGAAACTTGATGATGTTCGAGTCAAATGATCCTAATATAATATCATTTGATCGGTGGATGAAGTTGTTCACCCAAAGGAACAAATAAGTAGTCATCAACAGGACATGATCATATATGAACTTAAGGAACGAGATTGGACTAAAAATGTAAAGAAGGATCCAGAGAAGAGGTAGAGAAAATCACAAGAAATGGGGGGTTGAATTGTTTTTAGGAATTATTCTAATTTTGCTTTTGAGATTTGATATGGGGTCGTATAAGAAAGTAAATAAATCTAGTAAAGAACACATATTTTATACAATTTCACCTTCTCAACAAACTTCTATGAGTTTTGACAGACTTAATCCACTCTAAGATTATTACTTAGAGATAGAAAGTCTTTATCCCTCTCAAGTATTCTTACTAAAGTCACTGAGAAACACAAATTTTTTAGAAGAGATTACATAAGTGTTTTAAGAAAGCAAATTACTAATTTTTAGAACATATTGTTTTGACAAAATCTTGAGAAACAACTTTGTTTCAAACAATTTACATGAATATTTCTAAGAGATAACACAAATCGAGTAACAAATATTGTGTTTCATATGTTTCGCAAGATTAAATGTTATGTTTCTAACGCAACATTACTTTGCATTCTTCTTGTCTTCAATTGAAAAGTAAAGAGAAACAACTTCTTGCTTTATTTTTGTGATTTCTTTGGAGTGTTTATCTCAGAGCATTCTCACATGAATATGGTTTACAAAATTTTACACTATTGGCAACAACTTAGTGTAAATAATTTTGTTTATGAGTAACTCTTTGATACTAAGTGTGTATGAGTTTAGGTGTTCTTGTGTTTGGTAGTGAAATACTTCCCGGCACACTATTTTACACATTCTCACTCACTCATGTAATTTTCATATTTTCACATTTACACACTTGTGCTTGCATGCTTGCTTGCTTATTTGTATATGCGTCTATTTACACACTTGTGATTAACCAAGTTGAAATAAGAATAATCCTCTTCAATTCAACTCTTGCTTCTAATAATTTTGACAACAAGGTATACCAACCAAATAATTATAAAGCGAAAACAATAGATCCTAGCTTTTCCTTTATAGAATAAACCCACTTTAGATCACCCAATGTCTCTTTTGTGTTAATGTTCGATTTGGCCATATAATCAAAGTGGATGAAATGACCATCATCATTGGTTTTGTTATTGCAAAATATCTCACAATCTTGGAGTCTTTGAGGCAAACCTATTTTCCTAGTTTGTCATTTTACATTTTCACCCGTTCTGGATTCGAAATGCGAGTGTTTTTGAAAGACGATTCTCCAAAATCCAAAAAATCATGCATGTAACAGGTTAACGCTTTCTTGTAACCGACACGCCTACATGTAACCGGTTAACGTCTACATGTTACCTATTACACATTGTTACACTTACTTCGCTTAGTCTATTATAACGTCTCGATGATCACGATCCTCCTATTATTAACATCAAAGAGCTTGTAACCTCCAGAAGATGATACCTAACAAATATCATCATATCGGCCTTGTCATTCAACTTCCAATCGATTAACAAACAATAAATGACCTTCCTTCTACAATTCTACATGAAGAAATTGCTCGATCTAACTACCTTAATAAATATATATGAAGATTGATGTATTTAAACTAAGAAATAGAGTTATGAACCCTAAACACTAACACCACTAATTAGGTACACTTACCATTGCTCCACCGCATAACCATTTTAAACACCAACAATATAAAAATCAAATTTTGTAGATAATTTATCTTCAAAATAAAACTATTTTAAAATATTGAGATAAATTAAATAATTTTGTTAATGTGCCTAGTATAGTGGTAGAAATGTTGAGACTAATCCTTCGATTGCCTTAACTCACAAAATTAATGAAGTCACCACACTTTATTGTTTCCAAAGGAAATAGGAAAAGAAAAGATAAAACCAAAAGAAGTTTTTAAAGCAAAAAAATAATAAAACCGAGATCTAGGTACGGGGGTTATGCAAAGGGAAGATATTATCACCCTAAATATCTACCAGATTCGTAGGAACCTCTTTGAAATTTGTATGGCTATAAAAATATTTACAAAATATGGTGGAGATGAGAAAGAAATACTTTTACATTTTTTATTTGATAGAACTTCCAATGAGTTCTAGACCTACATACCAACAATGTGCAATGTTGAAATCAAAACCCATCTAGTTCGGGTAAAAAGACTTAAAATTAGTGTATTGGTTAATTTTAAGACGAATAAATATCTCATCATATCCGAGGATAAAACATACTTACTACCTACAATTATGAGAAACGAGAATTCACATCATCTCAAAGTGGAGGATATGGTTGGATTTTCATCAATAAGGAATCACTCTACACCAAGTGGAAAATGTCTCACTTTACTACATCGAGAAGTATAGTAGTTTGCATCACTACAAGAATTAACAAGAGTTTAATCTTGAGAAAAGGAGTTTTAAAGGTAAAACCAAAATGGAAAAATGATATGAATGAGGTTAATTGACTTTTAGTCTTGTAAAAAGTCAAAGTATTATTAAATTGGTTAATGGTTTATTAAGAAAAGATTCTTGAAAATGCATGGACCTAAGTCCAAGTTTATTGTGAAAGCGGTTCAAGTTAGAAAATAAGAAGAATATTGAAAATGAGGGAGATAACTTTGAAATTAAAGAAGATAGGAGGAGATGAAGGGACTATCCTATGTACAAAAAGTTAAAGCTAGATAAAAGAGCAGTCTAACCAAATAAGAAGCCAACATTTGACATTAAGAAGTCAATGTAAAATTCTCATCCTTTGAATAAAAAGAACTGAGTCAACAAAGTAACTCAAACTAATACTAAGCCATAAAAGTGCATAATCATAAATATGATAATGGATACTAAAAGATAAAGTAAAGCAATAAAGGCATAAATGTAAAGTTAAAAGTTAATTGTTAGAAGTTGGTTATTGGTTGTTAGTTGTTGGGGGTTTTACATGAAGGATCCATAATGATTTGAACATTGAGCCTAGATCAAAATTTATGAGAACTCATTAGAGGATTGATAAAATCAAATCCACATAACAATGATTTGTCAAGTTTACTAGCCATATCTCAACATTTAATCATCCTTGGACTTACAAGCATCAAACTTGGGCCACCGAATCAATTAAATAAAAGAGGGGAATCCACATGATATGGTTCATGATGATTTGGGCCCCGAGCCTAGGTCAAAGTTTATGAAGACTCATTAGAGATCATTGATAGAATCAAAGCCTCCTAACAATGAGCTTGTTACACATATCTCAACACCTAATCATACTTGGACAATATCACATAAAGCTTGGACCACATGGACCACTAAGATCCAATCAATAGGAAGGAAAGAATGGGAATAAGATGAAGGGAATGGGAAGTCACAGTAACCAATGTAAATGATGAATTAATGTCAACTTCATTAAAATCAACCAATTATCTTGGTGGATTTGGTCTTTGACCAATCAACCCAAGTTCCATTGATGTTAATGAAATTTATGACTCAATGTTTTAATGTATCACCAATCGTAACCAAGTGATCAATTAACAAAAATAATAAAACAATATGTACAAATGATTTTAAAGGTTATTTAATTGAATTTTATTGATGAAATACATAATGGTATTCAAACATCCAAATAGAAATCCAAGAAAATTACCGTAGGTCAAACATAAGTCAACAAGTGTTGACAAAAAATTTAAATTATTAAAATTAAACTAATTTTTAAAATTAGAGAATTAAGGAAATAAATCAAAAACCACAAAAATAGCAAAATCAAAAATAAAATAAAATGAAGTCATCAATATTTTTAAAGAGGTCATTGACCTTCTCAATGATTTTAGAATTTTTAATGACTAGAAAATATTTTTAACAATTAAACAAATTAAAAGAATGAGAAAAATCATAAAAAATATCAAATCCTAAAATAAAAATTATGAAAAAAAATAAAATCAGAGGGAGAAAAATCAAAAGTATTTTTATGATTTTTTTCATGATTTTCGAAATTAGAATGAATTTTCTATGATTTTTAAACATTTAAAACAAAAAATAGAAAATAAAATAAAATACAAAATAATGTGGTGCATTGGATGGATCTAACTAATTAAAAGTAATCATATCCAATGGTTAACACATCCACAAGACAATGGTACTTTCTCGATTTAACACATCCAATCAATTAGTATTAATTTTTTTTTAAAGAAATAGTCGGGGAATAGATCCACTTGATAAAGCCTCATTAATGAAGTGGCCGATCAAGTGGTTTAGAAGCGCCACACGGTGTGGACGAACAACACACCGCACAAAAATTCCTCAAAGTTCAATTGCACAATGGTTGGGAGGTATCATTCTCGGCCGGACGATGCCACACATCATCTTCAACCTCTCGCATCTTCAAAAATTACAGGAATTCATGAAAATTAAATGGTAACTTCGTGGCTCCAAACGAGTATGGTTAGACTTGTCTTCTTCCCCCGCTCAACCATGGTTTTAGTTTGAATTGATTCAAACTAAGTAAAGAGAATTTGAGAAAGCGTCAATTACAAAACTTAAATCAATAATGAAATGTTTGTTTCAAACGAAAATCAAAACTAGAAGAAGCACAACCGTAGATGAAGGAGAACATGATAGTGTCAAAACATTTTTGAAAGGTGAAGGAATCTACCTATTAAGTTCACTAAAATCTTCAAAATGGACTTGTGGCTCGATTCACGCTTGTCCTAAACTTGATTCTTATGGAGAAGCTTCAGAGAAGTTCAACGAAGCCTAGAATGAAGAATTTGAACTAAGTGCTCTAACCAAGGATTCAAGTTTAAAAGTCACGCATGGAGGAAGTTTGACGAGGTTTTCCGCTATCCAAGTTGAGAAAATGAATGAGGGAACTTTTATAGGATAAGTTGTTAGACGTGTGGCAAGTGATCGAGGGGGGGTGAATAGATCACCTTTAATATCATGGAAAAATTATTTATCGAGTTAATGATAAAACTTACGTAAAGCGTATAAACGGTCCTAAATTGACTCGCTCATTCTAAACCGGCTATTAGAAACCCGGACATGCGATAGTTTGATAGATTTTAATTGAGATGAGAAAGATGACTTAACACGTAACTTATGTGAATTAATGCACTTATCACTATAACACTATTTCCAATGAATGAAATCAAGCTTAGCGCTTTTGTCAAACAATGGAGTATGCTTGTTCAATGATCAATGGCAATGGAGTTTTGATTAAGAGTTTCTTCAAGCCTTGTATCAATGAACATAAAATTGCACACCAATTGAATCACAAACGACAAAAGTAAAGAGAAGAGAAAGAATATGTATACACAGCGATTTGGTAAGGAAGTTCCACGCTTGTCCTCGCAAGGGTATCGCCTCCCCTCAAGGGACATCGAGGGTCCTTGTATTGTGAGCCCAAGAGGAGGCTATAGGATATGGAAGCAGTTTTAAGAGTGTTTTCACCGAGAAACCATACTCTTAGGGTTCATGAGTGATTTCACCGAAATCATACTTAGGGTTCTATCCACAAGGTGATTCTTTGTATTGGAAGCCCAATAGAGACTATTAGAGATTTCAGTCTCTTTCTTGTATGATGCTCAAGAGAAGGCTAAACTCAACGAGGGAGTTCTTTTGTACGAAGCCCGAGAGGAGGCTAACTCAACAGGAGTTCTTTGTATGAAGCCCAAGGAGGCTAACTCAATGGGAGTTATCTTGTAAATCCCAAAAGGAGGCTATGGGAACCTAGTTGTTATACTATTTATTGTGACATAAATAAACATGAACAAGTATATGAACAAGTATTTATATTACAAAGTGTGTGTGTAGCATCACGTGAGTTTATAAAGGAAATATATAAACAAATATAAAACAAGCAAATAAAAGCTAGTGTAACTTGAATATATAAAAGGATGGAAAGCAATATATAAACAAGTGTTTAAAACAAGTGGATAAGCTAGTATACTTGGTTATATACAAAGGAGTGAGACTTAAACCTTAGGAGACCCACTAGTTTAAGAGCGCTCCAACGGAATAATGCCCTCTTAATACTAGTGGAACTGTGAATAAACAAGCGGATAAAATTAGCGTAACAAAGCTAATTATACTTGAATAATTACAAGAGATGATTGAATATGTACAAGGAAATGAATATGTACAAAAGGTGGATATGCAAAGAAATTAAATATGTACATAGGAGGGTCGGGACTTTACCTGTGGAAAATGGTAAACAATCGCTGGTCCTCCCTAAGTCTTAAAACTAAGGGTCACTTATGTAGATCGACCAGCTGATCTCAAGACACGCAAGGTTTTGTAAATTGTACCACTCAGAAGTTAAAAGACCGTGGCCCGTAAACGGTTTCAGAGCTAAGGAAATAGCACAATGGCTTTCCACACACACAAAATTTGGACCAACACTAATTGGTGACTCGTGACCAATAGGTTAGCTATTTGGTAAACGATCGCTCAAAGCGAAGCAAAAGTAAACAAAAGTAAAGACAAACTTAAATGTAAATTGATTATTGAAAAGAAAATATGGTGATTCACGCACATCAAAGGCTTCGAGTGGCTTTTCTTCCTTTAGCACTAATCGGAAGAGTTTTGGCAAGCAATTTGAGGGTACAAATGAACACACTTAAATCCTAACATACTAACTTATTTATAGTAATTTACAAGGTAAATCTAAAGTAATCAACGGACGAGATCTACACTAGACAACCGCAGACGATTTTCAACATCCGCTTAACGCTAAAACCCATGATCTCTGGAGGCAACCACCCACGATCTCCTTATTTCGATGTCCTCCTCCTTCATGACTTCTAAAGGAACCGCCGTGTCGATCCATATTCTGGCGTAATAATATTTCCTAAGTCCCCTCGACTTCATATCTTCGCCAGTGAGGTCATTTGATCGATGCCTCATTCGACCCAAGACTCATGTCTAATCGACTAACATACAATTTGTTCGACTTAGTCTTATTTTCGACAATCGTTTACTTTGGTTGTTTGGTCGATTGGGTTGGTTTTCTCGACTCCTCACCCAACACATGTTTTTTCCCGGTATTTCTAACTTGGCTTTGTAAAGCATTTCAAAACTATCTTGACTTTAAGACCAGTCCTTATCCCTGAGGAACCTTTGTCTCTAAGAAATGCCCTTAAGCATACTTTTAAATTTCAAGAATAAATGCCCCCTAGAGATACCATTTTCAAACTCTTTGATCTGGTCGAACATGAGACAATGGTATCTATGGTCAACTCCGCCTATTTAGCTATTTCCACCTTTTGAAGATAGCTCATTGTTCACTTTTCATGACGCTGTACAATCGTGGAAACATATATTACTTGATCTCGAGACATGGGAGAATTTAATGCTTGAATATCATTATGGCCCACTACGCTAGCAACCTGCCGGCCCACACGTGTCCCTTGATGGACACGATCCGAGCTCGGGAAAGCGCCACCATTTCCTTCGCCTCTTCATTTCCTTCATCTCCACACCGATAACAGGTATTCCTCCATTCTCTTTTCTTTCTTCTCATTCTCATTCCTTAAAATGAAAACCCGAAAACTTCATCCTTCATACTCAATCTTCGTACTAAGAACCTAGAAAGAATTTCAAAACCTATCCGCTTTGTTTTAACCCAAATATCAAAGGTTACCATTTTCAAAGCTTTCTCAATCCGAAAAACAAATCTTACCATTTTCATTTTTCTTAGTTTAAACCTAATCACAAACTCTCTCTACTTTCACCATCTTCATCTTTAAACATGCATAAGAACATTTTAACAGCTCCCACAAGAACCTTCAATCGCCACGTTGAAGGCAAACCATATGTACCGAATCTCCGTTCAAGAAAACAAGATTTGGCAATCATAGGTACTTATCCTGCGATTAGATGATGAACCTCACGCTTTAGGCCATTACCCATGGACGCTTTTCGAGATTTATGTAGATGACAAAGGTGCATTCTTCCCACCGTCAGTAGCTCCGATTACCTCAACAACCTTATCAGCTGTTGATGGAACTTTCGCACCGCCCCTTGAATTTTAAGTTTAGGTTATGGAAATGTTGGAACCACAAGGCCAACAAAGGGAGGAAATGGTATCTGGACCTATTGGACCTTTCGTGTCGGCATACCTACTCGTGGGATGTCACATGGCCTTATATCTAGAAGGATCCACCAACACTTTTCATACAAAGTGTACATAACCCTACATTATCTGGATGGTGCTTAACAGTATAAACCGGAACCATTTCACTGACCACGGAGAATACATCAATTACATTGCTACTCTAAAGATCAACTGACGCCAACTTCATCAACCACCATCATAGTGACTCGAGGACATCTCTCGATGAAGAGCATGTCGCTGATTCTTTGGCTATCTCGCTCATGTTTTGTTCAGATGATGAAGATAGCCAAACACCGCTCACTTCCTGCCTCCGCTATAGGGTGAAATGTTTCCTTAGGCCAATTAATTTTGGCCTCCTTATACGCCATGACCGACGTGGTCAATCAAAAAAAAGAGCTTCATTCTCAATAACCAAAGAATAAAAATGTACCAGTCCATGCTCCCTTCTAGATCTTGCAACCGTAAATGCCACTTTTCTCAAGACGTGAAACCTTTCGATGTAAGAAGGTTTCAATCTTCCAAGATAGGAGCGGGCCCCAGGCTGCGTTTCGCTTGACTCATAGATAAGACTTCCAGAATATGTCTTCAAGATGCTTTTCATGGAAGATTTCAAACCTTCATGGTCTCCACGATGGCAAAGAAGCAGCCATCAGGGCTATTAATCTTTTTTCTCACCCGTCAAGCAAGAAATCGATAAAGACTTTGGTCCGGTTAAGACGTTTTGACCCCAGGTTACTTTCGCCATCACTCACATGAGCCTTGGCGGCAAATTACCAACCTAACTTGGTGGCGATGCTTTTAATTGCTAGCGGTCGATGTCAGTATTCGCCCCATGAATTACTTATTGATGTTTTAGATGACCGGGTTGAGAATGTAATCAGGAGACCGGCCGACACCAAAGATGGATAATCAAGGAGATTGACATTTTACTCCATTCAAACCAATATTCTGCACCCAAGAGTTTAGGATCTGTGCAATGATCTGTACTTTTGTGAACATGCATGGCAAGATGAATGAACCGACCGTGGCTTTCAATAATTTTCGGGAAGACAACAAATGTAAGGCACCACATCAAAGAAATTCAAGCTTTAATTTTCTAGTGGTGTACTTGCTACAATCTTCGCCGAACCATCCATGACGCGTCTTCCAAGAGCTAAAGGAGAAGGTAACTGAGAGATTCCTCACCTCAAGATTCCGTTATGGAAGACAAATATCTTTACGCACTTCACTTTGGAAAATCAAATTTCCTCCTCAGCGATAGCCCTTTTGCTCAAGCCGACCGCCATCTCAAATTAGTGGTATAGCCTGGTCAACATTCAAAATGCTCACATAAGAAAGCGGCCGTGGTTCGACGATGCATATTGCAAGATGACTAGGCTTCTGTATATAGACCTTTGGAATATGTGAGAGAGAGCTTGTTGTAGTACTCAAGGGTAACCACTTTTGGAAAGTTTGCTTCCTTTCACAATTGGCTTCACATCTTTATTTGACTTAGCTTCTTTTCTAGCTGGTATTCTCTGCCACAAGTAGCCCATAGGCAAAACCGCTATTGAACTAAGGAGGGTCACGATTGAACCTATCAAACTAACATAAAGGAGGCCCGCCATAACCAAGGTATATTTACTCACACTATGTGTTCATGTTTTGCTTATTCGACATCCCCACTTATATTTGATGCCTTGCAGCTCACACCCATTCATACCCTCTCTCGATGACGAACCCATTTTCACTTTCTCAAGAAAGCTAATTCTTCTCTGAAGTGTGAATGTTCATGCTTCGACATCTTGTATTTCATCAATCCACTAACGCTTCTATTTCTCATGCGCAGTTTAAATGCTCTGGATTCGGCCGCTCCTCCACTATATTAAAGGTCCAAGAAGGACAATAAATCACCACAGGGTGTGGGTCGGGTAAATATCTTATTACTAGAATGTTTTGAAAAAAGCTATGACTTCTTTTGATATATTCTTTGTTTCTACAACCATACCGATGTCAATCTCCCCACTCCAAAAATCCAGACTACGTAAAGAAGTACGCGTTCTGCCGGTAAAAGGCAATAAAGAAGACAAGAAACCCCCGGCCGAAAACTTGGAGTGGCGGAAGATTAAGGTGGAGCCGATAATGGTCGATGATCAACCACTAATCACTAGGGCGGTGAGGTAAAGTGCTCTCACCACTTGTCACGATGTCGCCTTACTTTCTACATGATAGTGATATTATAATAAATAAAACCATTGTCGCCCTGCACCTACGCCAGGTTGAGGGTTAATAAAGAAACAAGAGACGCTGCTAATGCTTCCATTGAGGAACTAATAAGAATCCTCACCACCACCACTACCACCACCACGGTGTATTCATCGTATCCTCTAATGTGTTTTGACTACTAAAATATACTGCTGATGTTTTAGGCTTTCTTCTAGGTCAAGCTTTCAAAACGCCCATACTTTCGCGTAGTATACCCCACTTTCGGTTTCTTCACCTCATCACCAACAGTTCCTAACGTGCCGCTGGTGAGTTTGTTGAACTCGCTATGGGCTTCTCTTAGTGACTCCGATTCAACACTGGTCCCGGCATGTACGGTTATTGTTCGACTAGCTCGACTCTAGTCTTCGGGATTTCACAGGATTCGTAGACCCTCAAACCGCAACGTACACCCCTGCATCGCAGTCTTCCGGGAGAGGGACGATCACCGCCTTCCCGAGCGAAAGATGCTGGCCAACATGGATGTCGATGATGTCGATGCGCTTGGTACGCTGGATCAATTTGTAAATCAGTACGCTTGCCTTCTCGATTCCACCATTCCCTGTGTCTATGGAGACAAGCCGACCAGCAACTAAAGTCAAAAACCACTAACACCATTCATACCTATGCTTTTAATCCCGATTGCCATTTGTGCACGAGGATTCAGCCTTTGGCCGCAGCTTCCGGATGCTATCGCTCAATTAAAGGGTCTTGAGATTTTGGATTCTCAAATCTTATGATAGACACAGATGTTAAGACATCCTTTCTCCCCCGGGCCAACACCACTCAAATAAAGGGAGGTCAATATTGTTGACACCAAGTGCGACCTGGAAGAGGAATGTGAAATGTGGCACCAAGACGGTGGCTGTAAGGGTTAAAGGCTCACATTAATCGAGACGGCAAGAACAAGGTCCTAAAGGAAAGAGTCAAAATACGCAATGAATTCGTTGGACGAAGGAACTGGAAGCTAAACAGCATCAGAAAGTCATAAAACAAGATAAAGAACTTGGACCAGTTAATATCTCCGATCAAAACGAAATGCGCAATTTACCAAAGATGCCCTTATTATCGATCATACAACCTCAAGGTCAAGAGGGAATTGCACCTTAGATAAGAGTTGATGGGCTAAGTAGTATTGTTGTTCATCTTTAAAGTGATTTGGGTAGCTTCCAAAGAAAATTCGCAACTTTTGATTAATGTAACTGCTGATGCCTTTGTTTTGTGGTTCCTCATCTTTTGTAATATGAATTTCCATCAATTTTATGAAATACCATCTCTTTTGGCATTTTTGTTTTATAATTTTGTACAATTAATATGTTGGCTTTGTTATTACTATGTTCCATCTCTCGCTCGACACACATGCTTTACGTATCTAGATTTCAAGAATGGGTCTATATTTCTTCAAGTATTTACCATTCACCCTCGTAATATCGATCTCGGGGCCAATTCTTCAAGTTCATATGCTATTGGAAAAATTGATTATTTTGAACGGTCCTTCCCAATTAGGAGACCATTTCCGTAACACCCTATCGTCATTCATAGGCAACTTCACTTTCCAAACTAACTCATCAACATGAAATACTTTGTCCTTACCTTTTATTATAGGCCTTTAAGCCACTCTATCTTTTTGCCTCCTCAAGGCATCAGGGCTAACATCCTTTCTTCATCCAAATTTACCAACTCATCTACCATCATATTCCAATAATCTTTTAGATGGTATTTCATGTTGTTGTGAATCTCATACAGGTACATGTATTTCGACCGGTAAAACAACATCATGTCCATATACCAATCGAATAGGTTTCTCATGTTTCTTTTTAGAGACGCTCGACATGCACATACGTAGCTTCGATCTAGCGCTTGCGGCAATTTCTTTGGCTTTTTACCCACATGCTTCTTCATCAAACCAATTATTACTTTATTAGTAGTTCGATGGCCATTCTCTCGAGCGTAATAACAAGATAGAAGTCAATAGTTTTATCCCAACTTTTCGTGAACCTTATTTTATGCCCTGCTGTGAACACTGCGCCTGGTAGGTTGTAATTTTCGTGAATTCCAAACGACACATAATATATTTTGTATAAAATCAATCACACCTTCTTGGTTTAATATTTTTAAAAGCTATGGCTTTGACCCACTTTTGTAAATAATAAATACCGACCAAATGTAC